>JACXGI010003771.1:0-16539 GCA_016801175.1 Esox masquinongy
GTGTGTGTGTGTGTGTGTGTGTGTGTGTGTGTGTGTGTGTGTGTGTGTGTGTGTGTGTGTCAAGGCTGCCGACACCTCGTGACTGCAGACATGTAGCCTGTCTGCCAGGCTGTTGGCCCTGTCTCTCTAACAAGGCTTCACAGACCGGGAGAGGAACACCCATTTAAGGTCCCTGACATTTCTAATAGGCCTCTTTACCCCTCCTCTGCGTGGCTGGTCTTGTGTACTGTATGAAGGCCTAGGGGCCCATTTGGGAGTTGTCTTAGGGTGTATCTGCCATCTCATCAGGTCCACTAGGCTGGTCAGGAACCAGTTTGCTGATGGACACTTCTCCACATAATTACTCTCTACTCCCGCACCCAATAAAAGCGAACACACATACCGTTTTCCCTTTCTCTTGCTCTCTCGATCTGTCTCTCTCTCTCACACGCATACGCTTACGCTAATTGTCAGGCTGGGGAGAGGGACTATTAGCTAGCTAGCTGAGGGTCTGAACTGGTTTGAACCGCTCTAATTGTTCCCTCACACGTCCATCCAGCTTAAAAGCTGTTTTATGTTCTGAATGCATGTAGGTCCCTGTTCAATGGCCCAGATCACTGTGGCCCAGATCGTTGTGAAGCCCCGGAGCTGCAGATCGGTCTGGAGCCCGGAGCGGTCTGTGTCTGTGTGTGCGTGCGTGCGTTGTGCCCCAGAGTGATCTAATGCTCCATTTGCTCTGATATGTGTTCCTATTGACAGCGTCACACAAACAGCTACAATAGTGAAATAGTTTTACTAACACACAAACTGTCACTCACACTTTTGCATGCACATAACACACACACACATGTCAATTTCTATAAAAGTGAAGGTACATAACACACTGGGTGGTCTGGGGGTCCTCCCCCAGAAAGTATTATATCTTATTTTTTAAAGATTGCAATTCGACAATGTCTCTTTTTTTAGAATCCATTCACAAACATTTTTTGTGTGTTTTATCAGAAATACAAATGAAAGTGTTTTTTCTAATGAACTATTAATCTGGCCTGTTTACTTAAAGTCTTGGCCATAGTCATTGATTTATAGATCTTAAAAACTGAGTCACCTGTTCTCCAATGTTCCAACGCCCAGGGATTGATTGACTGAAATCGATGCCGGTGTTCATTTTGAGTGGCAGTCCGGTTTATATTAAGGTGTAAGACCTGCGCACTACAGGAACCTATGTTCATCTGTCCGGGAGACAGTGTAATTGTTAATGCTTTACAAGGGAATAAAAATTAAAAAAATTAAAATAGCTAATTGTCGAACTTTATGTTTATTTTAATTTTTGATGCAGTCAGATCCTCCGTATTCATTCTGTAACTTGAATACCCACTGGAGTTTTGCGTTTAGATTTTTTGGACAAATCGTTTATACGTAACAAAAATGAATTGCGAAGGAATCACTTATTGTCATTATAAGGTTAGTGTTTTAGTTTTTTTTTTGTCTGTTTACTGGCATAGACACCTATCAGTTTAGGCAGAGAATCACAAATCCTGTAGAGATAAAGCTTTGATCTGGGTCCTGGACTAGGACAGTGTTGTCAGGGACAGCTGCTTTTTTGGCCATGGGGTTAAGTCACTTCCAAATCAAACTATAGGCTACATTTACTTTTCTTCAAACATTCAAATTATTGTGACAGCAAACTAAAACCATCAGACATGAAACAGCAATACTGATGTAAAGTCAACAAAATTTGTTTGTATTTTTTCATGTTAAAGCAGACAGTTGTGGTTTAACAAGCTTTACTGATGGGTGTGCTGGAACTAAGCAAAACTTTACTTGTCAAAACCATTAATGCAAACTGTTAATCATTATATATATATAATTATATATATCATATATATATCAATCATTTCATAGGCTAGTTCAAAGGATGATAAATGAACAATACACCCAGTGGATCATTGTCATTTCCTGTATAAAAATGTGGAGGTGCAAAAGCAATTTCAAATGTTTTACTGATTTTTAGACAGCTTTAGACAGCTTTGTTCTCTCTTGCTCAACTACACACACACACACACACACACTTCTGTTTGTGCTGTTTATTAACATTAAATCTGTATAACCAGATCTTTTTTTAATGAAACTGTTCTTTAAAGGTTTCAGAATTATGTTTTCTTTTGGTTAGAGTGTCAGCAGTAAAAGCTCAGAGCAGCCAGGAGGGGGGTAGTCACTGAGCTTGGTTCGTAAGTGGAGGAGGTCTTGGTCAGATGGGAAGAGGGGGCACAGATTTGCATATCAGTCTGGGTAGTGTAGTACAGTGCTATTTTAGGTCTCGTCTGTACCTAATCTTTACCCTTCCTCTGAACGTCACTTTTTAATTCCTTTTTTTAATAACCCTATACTCCGTCTATTTTCTCCTTCCCTTTCTCTTTTTTGCTCCTTCTCTTTGGTTTCCTCTCTCTTCCTTTTGTCATTGTCTCGGGCTTGTCGTGTGTGCAGCCCACTAGAACTGGTTCTGCTAACAACCTCTAGTGTGTTCAGCGTATTATAACTCTAGCCTGTTAAAAGGGCAGATATTTGAGCACCGGGAAAAGGTCAGTGAGAGTAGAAGCCATGACCGAATATGAAATGGTATAATTATCTAGCTTGTGGATTAGATTTCCTGTCATGACTAGACGCAGCCCTGGAACGAACATTTGACCACAAGCTGACACACATACACACACCCACACACACACACACCATTTAAGATGCACATGCTCCCTGATACTCAGTTTCCTTGTTTTATTATTTTTGTTACTTCTCTTTGAATGTGTTTCACTTGTTTTAATCTGGTAATCTCCTGTTTCACCAACATGCGTGTCAAGGCTATACTGCTGTGGTTCATCTCAGTAGTGATGCTTAGAGTTAGTTTTCATCACTTCCTCTCACCTTCCACTCACAGGTTACAAGTCTCACCTCCCTCGTCTCTGTGTTTCTCTGACTGTCTGTTTCTCTGCTAGCAGGCAGTATAAGTATGTATCCTAACAGATGTGCTCTCTGAGGCTCACGTTAAACACCCTCCTTTTTCACCTTCTGACCTTCAGCTTCTCACCTTCGATCATCTTGTGACCTTTAACTCAATTCATTACCCCTCATCCCAAACTGAGAACAATGCCTGGGGAGGTACTGGGGAGAGACTTGGCCAGCAGATTTTGATGTTACTTCCGTCACTCTCACCGTTTGTCTCTCAGTCTCACCCATCCTCACATCCGGATATATTTCCAAGCCAGAGACTTGTAGTTCAACATTTGCCCATAAGCTAGCTATTATTAAATTTAGTGGGAAATACTCTAAGGGGAATTATTGTCTTTTGTAAATGAATGTAGGCCTACGGCAAGAAAGACTGTTGTCTACAGCTACCTGTAGCCTATTATGGGATGGCTATACATTTTCTGTCACTGAGACCAGAAAAGGCTGACCGATAATTTCAGGAAAATGGGTGGACGGGAGTCCAGCTTGTTTGACCAGACCCCGGGCCCCAGACTATCTGGGCTGATACCAGACCCCGGGCCCCAGACTACCTGGGCTGATACCAGACCCCGGGCCCCAGACTACCTGGGCTGATACCAGACCCCGGGCCCCAGACTACCTGGGTTGATACCATACCCCGGGCCCCAGACTACCTGGGTTGATACCAGACCCCGGGCCCCAGACTACCTGAACCCAGGATCCAGACTAATGGAGTGATACCAGAACCCATGACCCAGACTAATGGAGTGATACCAGAACCCAGGATCCAGACTACATGGGCTGAAAACAAAACCCACGACCCAGACTAATGGGGTGATACCAGAACCTAGCATCCAGACTACTTGGGCTGAATCCAGAACCCAGGATCCAGACTTACGGAGTGACATCAAAAACCTGGACTCATCGTAATTCTCTCAGCTGACATCCTTCTGTTAACCTTCCTTTTATCAACCCCCAGGAGCTGGGCCACATTCAGTAGATAGATGTGGTCCATCGCTGCAGACAGAAGTGCCATGAATGGAGCTGATGTGATTCTGTCTTTTAGTGATGTTGGTTCCTGGTCTCATTGAAGAAATACAAAACAACCCCATGAAACAGCAGGTCCAACAGAGATCACTTATGGTCTCTAAGCCTCAAACTGCACTTCTCAGTTTTCTCTCCATATTTTCTCATCTTTTTTATCTTATTCTTCTCTCATCTTTCTTTTGTCATCTTCATCTTTCTTCTCTCTCCATCTCTCTCTATAGCGGCATTGTTGATACTTGAGGTAGTAGTTTGTTAATATGTATAATTTAGCAGCGATGCTGTTTGTTCTGTACATAATGAGAAAGTATTGTGAATTATATATTTGTTGAATGGTTTTGAAAATCATGTATGGCATACTCCTGAGGCTTTTAAAATGTGAGTACAGTAAAGTACATAGCTGTATTTTGTATGTAAGACAGCAGATAATGTAAAGTTGAACTAAAACGCAAAACTAGAAAACTGATGAAACTGAGGATTACTACCTTAACTGGTGATCATGTATTTACAAATGTACATAAAAGAATGACAGACATTTTTGTCTTTAAATTAAATGGTAAAATTCACTTGTGTTGTTATTGTTGCTGTGTTGTTGAAGTCTTTGTTTATTGCTGTATTGTGTCAGTAACCCTATGGTAACATTCCCAAAATGTCCTGTTTTTTCATAAACTGGTTAGAGGACTTCCCACTTATACCAGAAAAATGTTTTCTGGTTGATTGGTAGAGCCTGGCTACAACAAGACCTCTGATTGGCAGAGCCTGGCTAGAACAAGACCTCTGATTGGTAGAGCCTAGCTACAACAAGACCTCTGATTGGTAGAGCCTGGCTACAACATGACCTCTTGATATTGGGCCTTTAAAATGGCCTAATTTCTGGATGGGCGTTTCACACCATCTGAATGTGAATTGCGTTTATTATAACGGGAGCCTTCAGATATGAGCTGTATGCTTTTAGGTGATGTGCAAAGATGGCTCAGAAGGAAAAGGAGGAAAGCATGTAGAGTAATGGAGGAAATGTGTTTCCATATGACAATGATTCCTCTGGATAAAAACCATGATCTGCCTTCCCAATGAAAGCTATTTAATGGAAAGGAGATTCTGGAGCAGATTAGAGTTCTGTTTGCGGAGGCCGCTCCTCCTTTCCCCCTTTCTCCCCAATAACGTAACGGTTCCCCGTGTACCCAGTTCCAGATAAGGTGGAAGAGGTCCAACCAGTTGAAGCATCTTACCATTAACCAAAAAGACTTGTAGGGCTGAAAAAGGAATTCAGATTTTGATTGGACCTTGTGTTCAATTGACATGTAGGTTAATATCAGGTTAAATCTTAAATCCCACCACTGGTCCACTTATTACACCCGCCCCCCCCAAACATCCCGGCATGAGGTTGGTGATGGGAGAAAAGGAGGGTCATAATAATAAAGGGCACCCCTCACACCCAGGAGTCAGCCCAGTTCCAGAACAATTAATCAGTCAGCTGAGAACACGACAACCTATCCGGCTGCCTGGGGCACATAATCAAATTCCCCCAGTGCTCCTTGTCCGCTTCTCATCCTCTCCTCCATTTTCTTATCCTTTCATTTCCTCCTTCCTCCCTGTCTGCCTTGCTCCCCCCCTCCCCCCGCCCCACCCACTCCTGTATGCTGATATGATTAGATGGGCTGTATCAGCCTTTGATTCAGTGTCCTCGTGTGAATCTAGCGTGGAGGTGTTGATGGGGAATGTTGATGCCGCGTCAGCAGTAGAGGTGGTCCTTCTGCCACGGTTCAAATCTGACCTGGAACAATCTTCTTTATTGGAAATAATTAGCTGTTCTCTTTGGACCCAAGTTGACTGGAGTTTAGTTTTCAGAAGCGTCAGTCACTGTTGTCACATTCCAAACAGCTCCCTATTCCATACAATGCAATACTTGTCCAGGACATATAGCTAAAAAAAGTGCACTATGTCAGGAATAGTGTGACATTTGGGACCCGTTTGTTTTTCCTTCCCCTCCAAAACACAGTCTAATGAAATCCCCTTCCGACTGAGTGGATATGTTGGTTTTGCATGAAGATGTCAGCTATAATAACATCTGTCAATTCTTCCTGCTAGATTCAATATGCTAAACAAACCAAAAGAAAAAGTCTTACAGCAAAATGTAATTGTCAGAACGCTGCTTTGGTGCTTGTGTTGAGGCCGATTCAGATTCTGTTACCGTTCCACAGACAGAATTATGCGGAGGCTGCATCCAAAATGTTCACCCTATTCACTACATAGGTCACTGCTTTCATTCGTTGTGTTATAGTCCAAAGTCGTGCATTTTATAGGGGCTAGGGCACAATTTGGGATTCATAATGGAAAGTGTGGTATTCAGAGCCAGTGGTTATCTGTCAGCTTTACCTCTTCATGTGTTTTCTTTGATGTGTAAGGAGGAACAGAGGGTTTGTGGTCCCAATGGCATCCTACTGTCTAGGCCTACACGTAGTCTACTACTTCACACCAAGGACTCGCGGGCCTCGTGGGCCTGTAGTCTAAAGTAAAAGACTTCTGTTTAGGACACGGATCGTGTCTTATGAAGCGGATCTGCCTTGAGCTTTTTATTAAGATGTGAGATGTATGTACAGGATCTGCTCAACGATAAAGCACAGACTTCTATAAAGATCAAGAGGTCTGGAGGAAGTGGCTCTGCGCTGCTCAAAGATAAAGCATTGACTTCTATGAGGATTAAGAGGGCTGAAGGAAGTGGCTGAAGGCTCCACATAGTAGGTTAACTGCTGTGGGTTTTCTCAGCTCCCCCATCCTCTGGAAACTGTGCCTTGTGCGAGGAGATTCCCTAGACTCCGTCTCCACATGCTCTATCTAAAGCGATGGACCTTCCCGACCGTGCTTCCGACTCGGCGCAAAACTCTATAATCAGTTTACCGGACGTGCATATTTAAAAGCTATACAAATCCAATTAAGTTTTTACAGGATGTAGTATTCACTGCATTTCACATTTCTATCTTCCTTTTTCTATTCAGTATTGAAATGTTCCCACGTATTTAACACGGGAGTGTTTCCACTGTGTTTGATATCGTAACGTTTCCTCCGCATTTAATATTGGAATGTGTCCATGTTTTCGGGGCAGTTACTGCGTCAGCCCTGGTCCCAGTCTGATGCAGCAGGATGTGTGTGTGTGAGTGTGGAGGGGGAGGAGTGGGTGGGGGGGGGAGGCAGGGAGTGTGTCCCAGATAGCTGTTGACCCAAAACATTCTGACCAGCTCTCATCTCCCGTACCACATGATGTAGTGGCAGGTGTTTGTGGATGTAGGGCAGCGGGGCCAGTCAAGCCTCTCCAACCAGTTAGGACACTTAAATCATGTCAGAGTGGGGAAAACAGGTGGTGTATGGGGCCCGGCTCAAACCGCACCCTAATTCCTAACAAGGAACAGATACTTTTGACTAGGGCCCTTAAGGTATAGGGTGCATTTTGGAACGCACCCGGTACAAGATAGAGGAGGTTGAGGCATACTGCTGTATTTTTTATACACACACACACACACACACACACACACACAAATAACTGATATGCTGCAAATATACAGTTACATTTAAGACAGATGTTTGACAAACTTAATCCTCCTCCTCATTGAGTTGACAAAAATTTCTTGCTAGTAGGGCTGGATGTTTGTTTTTATCAAGTCCTTTTATTTTGTTAGAGGAGAGAGTTGTTAATTAAAGCAATGGGCCAGACTTAAACCCACACTGCAGCAGTACATGTACTGGAGGCAGCTTAGACTGCAGGAACACCCAGGGCCATATCAAGTTGAAGTTTATACAATTTCTAACCCGCATTGCAGTATTTACACAGTAGCTCAATTGCCCAAATTAACTCACAGACTGGTCGTAGCTGTGAAAACCTACAACTGCAACCATACTTTAGAGATGATTTCACTTTTCAGAGTTGAAAGTGTGTGGGCACAGAATGAATATTTTAAATATAGTTACTTTACATTTCTGTGGTGTGTTTAATTGAATTCTAGCCAAAGCTGTTTCCAGCAGTTGTGGACAGCTAGCTGCCGAATATATTACAGTGCCAACTAGACAGCGTAATGTTGCCACGGGTCTGGCTACAGGGGCCTCAGGCACAATGGTTCTGTAACCTGAATGAATGTGTGCATTGATGTGATCACTGAGCATATACTACTATGTGTCGGAATTACATATGCTTACATTTGTCCAGGTTCAGCTCTGCCTCTCTTCACCTCGTGGTCAGCTAGTCCAGATGGTGTTGTTCAGATGGTGACAAAAAAATATATATACACCTATCAGCCATAACATTATGACCATCCGCATAATTTTGTGTAGGTCCCCCTTTTGCCACCAAAACAGCCCTGACCTGTGGGGGCATGGACTCCACTAGACCTCTGAAGGTGTGCTCTGGTATCTGGCACCAAGACATTAGCAGCAAATCCTGTAAGTTGCAAGATGGGGCCTCCATGGATTGGACTTGTTTGTCCAGCACATCCCACTGATGCTCGATTGGATTGAGATCTGAGGAATTTGGAGGCCAAGTCAACGCCTTGAACTCATTGTTGTGTTCCTCAAACCATTCCTGAACCATTTTTGCTTTGTGGCAGTGCGCAGTATCCTGCAGAAAGAGGCCAATGCCATCAGGGAATACCGTTGCCATGAAAGGGTGCACATGGTCTGCAGCAATGCTCAGGTAGGTGATACGTGTCAAAGTTACATCCACATGAATGGTAGGACCCAAGGTTTCCCAGCAGAACATTGCCCAAAGCATCGCACACTCTCCGCCAGCTTGCCTCCTTCCCATAGTGCATCCTGGTGCCATGTGTTCTCCAGGTAAGCGACGCACACACACCCGGCCATCCACGTGATGTAAAAGGAAACATGATTCATCAGACCAGGCCACCTTCTTCCATTGCTACGTGGTCCAGTTCTGATGCTCACGTGCCCATTGTAGGCGCTTTCGGCAGTGAACAGGGGTCAGCATGGGCACCCTTACTGGTCTGCGGCTACGCAGCCCCATTCGCAACAAACTGTGATACACTGTGTGTTCTGACACCTTTCTATCAGTACCAGCATTAACATTTTCAGCAATTTGAGCTACAGTAGCTCGTCTGTTGGATCGAACCACAGGGGCCAGCCTTCGCTCCCCATGTGCATCAGTGAGCCTTCGCCACCCATGACCCTGTCGCCGGTTCACTGCTTTTCCTTCCTTGGACCACTTTTGATAGGTACTGACCACTTTTCCCATTTTTCCTGCTTCTAACACATCAACTTTGAAGACAGAATGTTCACTTGCTGCCTAACACCCACTGGCAGGTGCCATGATGACAAAATTATCTGTGTTATTCACTTCACCTGTCAGTGGTCATAATGTTATGGCTGAATATTTGGACACTAACACAATTTTCCTAATTTTGTCTCTGTACACCACCACAATGGATATGAAATGAAACAACCAAGATGTGTGGACTTTCAGCTTTAATTCAAGGGGTTGAACAAAAGTGTCATATGAAACGTTTAGGAATTGCAACCATTTTCATATGCAGTCCTGTTATTTCAGGGGCTCAAATGTAATTGGACAAATTAACACAATCATAATAAAATGTTCATTTTAATACTTTGTCGAGAATCCTTTGCAGGCAATGACTGCGTCAAGTCTGGAACGCATGGACATCACCAAACATTGGGTTTCCTCCTTTGTGATGCTTTGTCAGGCTTTTACTGCGGTGGTCGTCAGTTGTTGTTTGTTCCTGGGTCTTTCTGCCATCAGTTTTGTCTGCAGCAAGTGAAATGCATGCTCGATCAGGATGAGATCAGGTGATTGACTCGGCCATTGCAGAAAACTACTTTGCCTTAAAAAACTTCTGGGTTGCTATCTGAAAATTGCTATCTGAAGCGCCGTCCAACCAACTTTGCTGAATTTGGATGAATCTGTGCAGATAATATATCCCTATACACTTCAGAATTCATCCAGCTGCTTCTGTCTTCTGTCACATCATCTGTAAACACTAGTGACCCAGAAGCCATGCATGCCCATGCCATCACACTGCCTCCACCGTGTTTTACAGATGATGTGGTATGCTTTAGATCATGAGCCTTCTCCATACTTTTTTATTCCCATCATTCTGGTACAGGTTTATTTTAGTTTCATCTTAGTCCAAAGAATGGTGTTCCAGAACTGGGCTGGCTTTTTAGATGTTTTTGGCAAGTCTAATATGGCCTTTCTATTCTTGAGGCTTATGAATGGTTTGCAGCTTGTGGGGAACCCTCTGTATTTGCTCTCTTTAAGCCTTCTCTTTGTGGTAGACTTGGATCAGTGGCATCGTTAATGCCTCTGACTTGGATAATGATATGCCTACCTCCTGCACAGTTTTCCTCACTTCGCTGGATGTTATGCAGGGGTTTTTCTTTACCATGGAAAGGATCCTAAGATCATCCACCACTGTTGTCTTCTGTAGACGTCCAGGCCTTTTTGTGTTGCAGAGCTCGCCTGTATGCTATTTTTTTCACAGAATGTACCAAACTGTTGATTTGGCCACCCCTAAATATTTTGGTAAACAGCCAAATTAACAAAACATGTCAGTGTCCAATTATTTTTAATTATAGCTAACTGCATATATGTAAATACATATACAAAAGGAAACTACAGACAGCCATGCCAATATGAAGTAATACCAAACAAACAAAAAACTTGCCACCAAATGACCACACATTAACTGGATGCACCTGATGCCATTATCAAGCTTTGGCAGCACAGCACCTAGGCTCAGTTGGTGCTGCCATCTGGAGGAGGGAGTGTGGAACTATCCTAAACAGAGGGTATGTGATGGAGCTGAAACCTACATCAGAACTCATGTCCTTGTTCAACAATCCTTTTCCCACTCCGCTAAAAATTGCAACACATCCACAGGAAACAAAAACAATACCGCTCCTTTAACTGTTTTTATTAAAACATTTGCCAAAAATCTACTTTTGTGATTATCTAGACAAGTATTTGGTTTTGAAGTAGGTTATGTAAGAAAAGCACACACCAAATCTAAAGAGTGGTGAAGGAAACTGAAATTGCTGGGCAGAGCTTGCCTGGAGCATGGCTTAGCCGTACCACGGCGAAATTGGATCGGGACAGATGGCTGCCACTCCAACATTTTGCCAAATTACACCCGCTCTGCTCATCATACAAACTAGCACAACTCACAAACACACTGATGCTGGATAGTAAATTACCTAATTGGATAGTGAATTATTTAACTGGATAGTGAATTACCCAATTGTATCCTAACACTAAATATTCCTGTTGGGAACGCTAGCGCAGTTCCCAGCCCCTGCTTATCAAATGTATGCAATTATTCCTTTCTTCACGTCTCAGAAAGGTTGAGTTGCTCTCACTAACAATGCGAGGAGACGCACGGACACACCTGGCCTGCTGACTGATGATACATGTGGCTCAGAAGAGAGTGAGTGAAACCTCACCAGATAGACCAACATTATTTGGCAGACCAAACAGACTTGTGCACAAAGTATTTTTTGATTAAGTTAGTAATTTGAGAGTTTTTTGATTAAAGTAACTAGCCAAGTAATTTTATTTGCTTGTGTGCTATTCAAATAGCAGCCAATTAACGTAAGCTCTAGTTCTAGTCTGTTGGACAGTTACAGATCTGACAGAGGGGAGAATTTAATTTTGACTTGTATTGCTTATCAATTCGTAGTTAGCTACGTATAGGATGATATTCTTCAATTAATCAGTGCCCTGAGTAGAACTGTGGATTGAAAGCCACAATGCATTTTCAGGTACTGGACTAGTTATAGCTCAGTAGTACCACATACTAATTTAAACCTTTATCTCTGGCCAAATTTCTTTCACGTTATGCAACACTGGCACAAGTTATGAAGCAACTTGTCCGCATAGCCAGTCACCTCTGTGATCAGCGGAGCTATTTTCTTTACATCCTGGAATTGTGCTATTTGATTAGAATGTCACTTTGCAGTAATGTTATTGGTCAAAAGCTCATTTTAATACAAACCAGTCAGAACTTATTAGAGGATCATCTGTTGTTATTCTTTCTCTCTGCCTCTCCCAGGGATCATTGGGGTTGAGGTATTTTCACAACGTGCATCCTTTGGTTTTGTATATGAACTAACTTCCCTGAGGGATGGAATGAGGTGTAACACAAGGGGAAACGGTCTCTCCCTCCATGATCACGTCGAGAGCATAAAACTCTGTAAATGTCTGTACCACTGTATTTAAAGAATATGCCAAGTATAATGTAATCATCCATTTTACAATGTTAATTCAATATTTGCCTTAGATAGACCTCAGACCAATTCAAATCAGTTCCTTTGATAGAATTCAGAACAATTTCTGCAAATAAATGATTCATATTGATAATTTAATTGTATTGATGATTGATTTTGCTTGCTTCCATAATTCAGATAAATCCGATTAGTTGGGAGTTAAAAATACTTTTTTACTTTGCAGCAACTTACACAAACCACGTACACACAGATATGGTATATTATGACACTACATAACCTAGCTGTTATCAAAACACTCATTACCACTAAATGAGATCCCAACCCCTTCACTGGCTCAGTGTATTGACTTTGGATGTGGCATGAACATCTGGTGGATTGTGGGCAATTTTGTCGCATTGAGTCTATGGTCTTATCCCAAAATGACCCCTAAACCCTACATATTAGGTGGATTTGATGGGTGTACGCAATATGATATAAGCTCCATCTTGCCCTCTGGTAAGCTAGGTGGAAGCTTCACCGTGTTAACTACACCATTAAATCCTCTCACATCTCCAGTGCCTAAGGTGAAGGGTTTAGTGCTTGAATTGGGATTAGGCCCACAGCCATGTAGAGCTGTTGCGAGGTACTAACAGTGAGCTTGGGGGGCATACCAATAAAACTTTACTTGCCATCCTCCAGGCTTTTGGGGGATTTGTGAATTTGAATTCTCATGTTTACTCTGAGCATTGGAATTCAGCACGTCGTGTGATATTTCAGAATGCATGATCAGAGTACGTTGAGCAAATGACCTCACCAATGGCCTCTGGCATCTCAATCAATCAATCAATCAGATTTATTTTATAAAGCCATTTCCACATCAGCAGTTGTCACAAAGTGCTTTTACAGATACCCAGTCTGAAACCCCAAAGAGCAAGCAACCACAGAGATGATGCACATCTCTATTGGTGAGAACAGGAAGTGAAACATCAAATCCTCCAATCAGGAAGCAGACAGGAAGCAGGTTTGTTGGTCGTCTTGGTGTAGAAGAACATCACGTGAACCTACGATGGATTCTCTTTTTTATTCACACAACATACCAATCAGAACAGAACAGGGCAACAGAACCAATCAGAACAGAACAGGGCAACAGAACCAATCAGAACAGAACAAGGGCAGGGCAACAGAACTGCGCAGGTGTCAAGTAGTGATGAAAGCGAATGGGGCAGATGCATCTGTTCTATTTGTCCCATGTAGGGAGAGGTTCCCTACGAGAGGTAGGTTGATATGGGGACAGTGGTTGTATAAAGCTGTGCCCTAAATATCTATAGTTCCTCCTGAAGTGTGCAATTCAAAACTTCCCCATGGATTTGGAACGAAATGACTGGTAAACTTCCTTCAGACAACTCCTCCACAATCCAATGCTGTTAGATGTGTACACTTCAGGAGGTACAGGAGATCAATTGCACACACCCTCTGATTGTAGAAAGACAGACTGACAGGGGACATGGTAGCCAGAAGAATGGTAGACTGACAGACTGACAGGATACCAGGTATATGATAACCAGTAAAATGGTAGACTGACAGACGGTCAGGTGCGAGACACACATACCAGTTTTACTAATTCAAAAGTTCTGAGGCCAGAAAGAAATTGATTGGTTCAGGCGAACACCCAATCGAATTGAAGAGGAGGTGGTGCTCATGAACATTTCAAGCTGGATCAAAAAAGCAAGTGAATGTTATCTTGACCAAATTCACCACTGTTAACGTAATCAAGTAATTTAGCACGTTCTTCATTATAGCATAATAGGCAAACTTACTCTTTAATAGACGTTAGCAGAATTGCACACTTCTTGAAGTGTTCTTATAATTTGGTGTTCATGAGCACCGCCTCCTATTCATTTCGATTGGATGTTCGCCTGTATCAATCACATTTCTTTCTGCCCTTAGAACATGTTTGAGTAAGTAAAACTGGTATGTGCGTCAGGCACATTGTAACCATTAGAATGGTAGACTGACTGCAGGTCAGAGACATGGAAACTATTAGAATGGTGGACTGACAGACTGTTGGAGACATGGTAACCATTAGAATGGTAGACTGACAGACTGTTGGAGACATGGTAACCATTAGAATGGTGGACTGACAGACTGTTGGAGACATGGTAACCATTAGAATGGTAGACTGACAGACTGTTGGAGACATGGTAACCACTAGAATGGTAGACTGACATGCTGTTGGAGACATGGTAACCATTAGAATGGTAGACTGATACATTAACAGGGGACATGGTAACCATTAGAATGGTAGACTGACATTCTGT
This sequence comes from Esox masquinongy, assembly GCA_016801175.1. Lineage (NCBI taxonomy): Eukaryota > Metazoa > Chordata > Actinopteri > Esociformes > Esocidae > Esox > Esox masquinongy. The sequence goes on from JACXGI010003771.1 coordinate 14,538, forward strand.
TGGAGACATGGTAACCATTAGAATGGTAGACAGATACATTAACAGGTGACATGGTAACCATTAGAATGGTAGACAGATACATTAACAGGGGACATGGTAACCATTAGAATGGTAGACTGACAGACTGTTGGAGACATGGTAACCATTAGAATGGTAGACAGATACATTAACAGGGGACATGGTAACCATTAGAATGGTAGACTGACAGACTGTGGGAGACATGGTAACCATTAGAATGGTAGACAGATACATTAACAGGGGACATGGTAACCATTAGAATGGTAGACTGACATGCTGTTGGAGACATGGTAACCATTAGAATGGTAGACAGATACATTAACAGGGGACATGGTAACCATTAGAATGGTAGACAGATACATTAACAAGGTACATGGTAACCATTAGAATGGTAGACAGACAGACTCTTGGAGACATGATAACCATTAAAATGTTAGACTGACAGACTTTTGGAGACATGGTAACCATTAGAATGGTAGACTGACATGCTGTTGGAGACATGGTAACCATTAGAATGGTAGACTGACATGCTGTTGGAGACATGGTAACCATTAAAATGTTAGACTGACAGACTGTTGGAGACATGGTAACCATTAGAATGGTAGATTGACAGACTGTTGAAGACATGGTAACCATTCGAATGGTAGACTGACATGCTGTTGGAGACATGGTAACCATTAAAATGTTAGACTGACAAACTGTCGGAGACATGGTAACCATTAGAATGGTAGACTGACATGCTGTTGGAGACATGGTAACCATTAGAATGGTAGATTGACAGACTGTTGGAGACATGGTAACCATTAGAATGGTAGACTGATACATTAACAGGGGACATGGTAACCATTTGAATGGTAGACTGATACATTAACAGGGGGCATGGTAACCATTAGAATGGTAGACTGACACATTGATATGGGACATGGCAACCAGCAGATAGACTATCAAAGAACATGGGAAAGGTGAACGTGTCCATTGTCTCCATGATTGCAACACATGACAAATAGATTTTTGGTGTGGTAAGGTCCACATACATAAAAATAGATTTAGTTCATAGTTCTCCATCATTTAGAACATTTCATTTAAATATCTACATTATCAGGGAATTACTCCCAGGTATGAGTCCTCTACAGATTTCCAAATGGCACTCTTCCCTATTTAGTGCACTATTTTTAACTAGTGCTCTATCACACCCTGGTCAAAAGTAATGCACTAGATTGGCAATATGCTACCATTTGGGACTCAACCTTCTTCCTCTCACCTTGTAAATAAAGTTGTGACATCAGGACAGAATGTACATACTGTCTGCCTGTAACATAGAACTATACAGTAACAAATGTTTTATTCAAATATTAACAAACCCACCCTCCTTCTGTGTGCTAGTGCTTAGTATGGCTGTTAACAAAGTTGGTTCACTATTTCATCACTAAATTCAAAACGTACATGTAAACAAAACAGGAGAGTGGTTCCATGAGAAGATGTCCCAAATGGAACTCTGTACCCTATATAGTGTGTTACTTCTGATCAGAGTTCTGTGGGTGCTGGTCAAAAGTAGTGCACTACATAGTGGATATGTTGTGTTTTGGGACCAGGCCTAAGGCTCTGTTCTCATACTGTGCTGCCGTGTAAGGAGAGATGTCATTGGAGGAGGAGAGTCTTCAGAATGTTCACGTCAATATATTACACCATGGAGGAATGTACTGGATGTTCTGGAACCGTTAGAACCTAGTCGGTCCATTCTACCAGAGTTCCGCTGATCCGAGGGTTCCGTATAAAACAGCTCCTCTGCGGTTCCTCTGTACACCTTCCAGATACCTTCAACACCCAGGCCCTTGCTGGAGCTTACATACATACTGTACAGATTAGAATGGGTGTGGTTCAACTGTGTGTAGGCTTGTGTGTCCCCGTCATCTCAGTGGCCTCTCTCCTCTGCTTCGGGGCCACGGAGAATGAGACCACAGTTCCACTGAGTCACCAACAGAGA
>JACXGI010003771.1:16639-42262 GCA_016801175.1 Esox masquinongy
TCTCTCTCTCTCTCTCTCTCTCTCTCTCTCTCTCTCTCTCTCTCTCTCTCTCTCTCTCTCTCTCTCTCTCTCTCTCTCTCTCTCTCTCTCTCTCTCTCTCTCTCTCTCTCTCTCTCTCTCTCTCCACCCCCGTGTCAGTCAGGTCTGTGATGTAGTCTGTACCTGGATTAGACCCAGGCCAAAACCAGATCCTGGTCAAGACATAGATCGGGTCCATACCCAGACCAGGTCCAGGCCTTGTTCAGGTCAAAGACCAAGACCCAGAGCTGGTCCTGGGAAAGACTAGATCCAGACCCTGACCAGGTCCAGGCTAAGACTAGACCCAGACCAGACTGAGACCAGACCTGGTCCAGACCAGGCCAGACCAGACTACTGGTATGCGAGTAGCAGCAGGCAGAGCCCCAGAGGCAGGGTCCAGGCCAAGGGAGAGAGGTGGAGAGGTGAGGCTCCATGGTCTAACAGCCCCGGGGAGGACAATGTGGAATCTTCACCCTCATCGGCCCACAGTCTGTCGTTCTCATTTACCTGCACGGAGGGACACACAAACACACACTGTTAGGAAAGGAAAATGTCAAATGAACACTGCCGTTCAAAAGCTTGGGGTCACTTTGTTTGTCCATTAAAATATCATCAAATTGATCAGAAATGCATATAGTGTAGACATTGTACATGTTGTAAATGAAATCCACAGGCATACAGAGGTCCATTATCAGCCACAAACAGTCCTGTGTTCCAATGGCATGTTGTGTTTGCTAATCCAAGTTTATCATTTTAAAAGGCACATTTTTGATCATTAGAAAACCCTTTTGCAATTGTTAGCACAGCTGAAAACTGCTGTGCTGATTAAACATGCAATAAAACTGGCCTTCCTTAAAACGAGTTGAGTATCTGGAGCATCAGTAATTGTGGTTTCGATTACAGGCTCAAAATGGCCAGAAACAAAGAACTTTCTTCTGAAAGTCATCAGTCTATTCTTGTTCTGAGAAATTAAGGATATTCCATGCAAGAAATTGCCAAGAAACTGAAGATCTCGTACAATGCTGTGTACTACTCCTTTCATAGAACAGCAAAAACAGCGCCACAATAGAAAGAGGAGTGGGAGGCCCCGGTGCACAACTGAGTAAGGGGGAAAATACAGAGTGTGTAGTTTGAGAAACAGATGCCCTTACAGGTCATCAACTGGCAGCTTCATTAAATAGTGCCCGCAAAACACTAATCTCAACGTTAACAGGGAAGAGGCGACTCTTCTGGGCAGAGTTGCAAAAAAAGTTATATCTCAGACTGGCCAATAAAAAGAAAATATGAAGATTGGCAAAAGAACACAGACACTGGACAGAGGAAGATTGGAAAAAAGTGTTATGGACTGACAAATCTAGCTTTGAGGTGTTCGGATCACAAAAAAGAACATTTGTGAGATGCAGACCAAATGAAAAGATGCAGGAAGTGTGCTTGACGCAATCTGTCAAGCATGGTGGAGGCAATGTGATGGTCTGAGGGTGCTTTGGTGGTGGGAAAATGGGAGATTTGTACAGAGTAAAAGGGATCTTGAAGCAGGAAAGCTATCACTCCCTTTTGCAACGCCATGCCATACCCATTTAGGGAAGATGCAGTTAGCTGGAAATCTGTCTATAATGGAGTGGCCAACACAGTCACTGGATCTCAACCCTATTGAGCTGTTGTGGGAGCAGCTTGACAGTATGGTACGTCAGAAGTACCCATTAAGCCAATCCAACTTGTGGGAGGTGCTTCAGGAAGCATGGGGTGAAATCTCTTCAGATTACTTCAACAAATTGACAACTAGAATGCCAAGGGTCTGCAAGGCTGTAATTGCTGCAAATGGAGGATTCTTAGGAGGATGGAGGATTTTATTATTTCAGTGAAAAATCATTATTTCTAAGTTTGTCAATGACTCTTGTTTTTATGGAAAACAAGGACATTTCTAAGTGACCCCAAACTTCTGAACGGTAGTGTATTACTTTGAACCAAGGACAAGACTGTTTAAAGAAACATTTGTTTTTCCAATCCATCCATTGACCACATGTCTCAAGCTGTCTAACATCACATGTATTTTCTTCACACTAAAACAGAGCCGATAAGGTCAAGATGAGGATGAAGGATGCATGTTAAACATAGATTCATGAGGCTTCTGATTCTCTCCCTGTCCATCTTCCTTCCTCTTTCTCTTCTCTCACATTTAGTCCCTCTCTCCTTCACTTACTGACTCCCATCTCCCCTTATTTTGACAATTAAGTCATTTAGCAGACACTCTTATCCAGAAAGACTTAGTAGTAACAGTAGTGAGTGCATACAGTACATTTGAAAATGACAATCCTTGGGAATCAAACCCATCATCCTGGAGTTGCACCCGCTATTCTCTATCAGCTGAACTACACAGGAACGCACCCTGTCTCCCCCTGCCTCCCTCCCTGCCTCCCTCCCTCCCTCTCCCAGGAACAGACCATTGTTCATGAGGGAAACATTGTGACAGAACAAGTTCTAGTTAGACCAGCCTATGCTACCTCACTGAGCTGCCACCCACATAGTGACATAGTGACAATAAGGCACAAGAGTCGGTGCTGTTTCATGAATACATCGCCAGTCAACCCATTTTACGTCAACTGCATAAAACTTGTTTTTATCTATATCCCTACATTTTAATTATCCCTACAAACTACTACCTACAAATTGTTTGTCCGTGTTAATTATGTTTAACAGTATGGTTCCATTTACCATGCCAGTAATGGCACTGTCATTGCAATACTTTTTTTTATATATAAAAGTACATAGGTCCTTAAACTCTAAATCCAATTGCTAAATGATCCATGGTGTGACCATCTTAAAACTATTCCATATATTAGCTTAGTAGAAATTGCCAATTAAGGGCAAAGACTTCACTGTGATTTATGAAGAGGAACTATACGGCTGATCTGTATATAAATGCCCAACACACTGGGTTGATGTAAACTATCCTAGTTACTGTAACCAGGCAACTATCTTAGCTACTGTAACCAGGCAACTATCCTAGTTACTGTAACCAGGCAACTATCCTAGTTACTGTAACCAGGCAACTATCTTAGCTACTGTCATCAGGCAACTATCCTAGCTACTGTAACCAGGCAACTATCCTATCTACTATAACCAGGCAACTATCCTAGTTCCTGTAAACAAGCCACTAGGCCAAATACTGTAACAAAGTATCCTCTTTTAAACAGCCTTTTGATGTTAACTAACTAACCTAGTTAACCTATGTAACAAAGAATGTTGATGTTAACTAACCAAGTAAATGTAACAAAGCCGTTTGATGTTAACTGTGCCACTGTGCAAACTACTCAACCTCTAAGGTTTTAGTGAAATGTAATGAGTGTAAGTCATCAAAACAAAATGTAATGCAGTCCTCTCAATAAAGTCATTGTAACAAACAGTTACAGTTTTTCTTAGTTACTTGAGGTCTTTTATCCATGCAGAATTCCCATTTTCAAAACAATTAACATGCAGGTCCAAATTGTAAAGCACTGTTGGCCAGAAAGACACATGTCTGAAACTGGGGTCAAACTGATCTCCATTTGAACCTAATGATCAAAGCGGTGTTGTTTGTTTGCAAAACAGTTAGGCCTAGTAATTTCTAATTCTTTTCACATACAATGTCAATGCTAACCACATTTTTGCAAAAGAGAAAACACAACTCTCTATTAAAATGTTGGCAATAACAGTAACATTATTAAAGAATGACAATGCTATAATTTGTATCAGCTGTGACCAAACAAGCTGTACGTTTTTAGTAGAGAGATGCGTTTGCTCTTTTGCAAAACTGTGCTTAGCATTGACATTCTGTGTGAAAGCAATGAGAAATGACTGTTTTGCATACAAAGAACACTGCTGTGCTCATTAGGTTAAAAAGGAGATCAACTTGACCCCAGTTTCATTAAAAGTATCTTCGCACTCGAGAAAAACTGTAATCCTACCATAAACAGTGTAAAACAAGGGTTCCAAAATGACCCTTTGAAGCGCTGAAGGTTATTTGCTACTGTACATTACACAGTTTGCACATTAGGCCAAACTCTTACATATACAAACCATCACAACTGACAAAACATTTCCACAATTGCTATCCAATATTCCAATAAGTGTGATCAATAAAATGATATAATCTTTGAAGCAAACAAACACAACTTTTGTTGCAACACAGGTTTTCTTTTCAAACTTGCATGAATTCTGTCTTTGGCATTTGGCCATAAGTTCAAGTCCTCATCACAATGAATATTTTTATTATTCATGGTTCCTACCATGTGAAATCAGTTAGCAAAGTAATCATGGATGGCAATCATGTACTGTATTTAACAGTATTGGATTGTACACTGGCCATTGCAGAGGTCTTTTACTGCTCAGTTTGTTTGGAAACATATCACGACCAACGCCAAGGATGGGGGTTTGAATCCCTGAGTTCACATACAAATCTGAGGCCTTATGGATGTCAATCTGTACTTTTCAATCTGAACATAGTACAATGTTAAATATATGTAAAATATATGCAGTATACTATCCAAATGTTTAAATGATCAATGAAGAACAATCAGATTAGTGATAGCAGAAGAGTTGTGAAAATGAACACATACTTGAGGAAATAGTATGAAAGTGATAAAAAAATTGTAATGTGTTTTCTTAATTGTTGTAACAAAGGGCTTGAATTCTCTGTATGAATAAAGGTACGTTTTATGTGTATTTTAGATTTTACTTTTATTCATACTGAGAATTCAACTAAAGACCTTTATCTCAGTTGAATTATCTCTATGAATAAAGAAAAAATTCAAAATACAAATATAAACCTTGCAACTGTCCTCCCTCCTCTCCTCTCCTCCCCTCTCCTGTCCCCCTCTATATCTCCTCTTCTCCCTCGCATCCTCCCCTGATCCATCTCTCTCACCTGAGTGGGTATCTGTGCTCTCAGGACATTCTGTTCCATTTCCATGGTGATGCTGGGGATGGTGGTTGCCAGGCGTTGGATGTGATTGTCAGGGGTGGCGAGGGCGGGGCTGGGCCTCCCTGGTTGGTTGGCTGTTGAAGGGGAGTGGCTGTCTGTCCCGTTACCAAATGCCAACATGGCTTTCCCTGTTCACAACATACAGAACCAAAGTACAGTTAGGTGTGTACGTGGTCATGTGTAGATGTCTGTCTGTGCAAGTGCATGTGTGTGCGTGTATTCTTCTGCGTGTGTGTGTTTTGCATGTGTAAGCCTGCATGTTAACCCTGCATGGACCTGTTTGAAAGGGTTATTTGTGTCAACTTGTTCAGTCTACCATCAAAAGCCACACATCTTAGAGACTTTCCAGAGGGCATTCATTAATTTATATCTAGTTTGAAAGTTTCATATCAGAGCAGCTGTGGGTCAGAAGGATAGGAATAGAACTTAGTCTACACTACATGAACCGTGTTGATGTCCTGGTTAAAAGTAGTGCACTACATAGTGAATAGGATGCCACTTGGGAAGCACACATGATTAATATAAATTATAAATATACATTTAATGGATTCACGTTCACAGAGATAATGGCCGACTCCTCTTTCAAAGGTTACTTCTGCATGAAAGTCACTTCAATTATAATCAGGTCCTATGAAGAAATGAACCAGATGATACATCATTAATGTGGTACTTTAATAGAGAGAACCTAAAATATGTCTCCTGTAACAGAAAGTTAGTCTTCTTCACATTTCACATCTCTGGTTAGAGGAATAAACTAGGCCTTTCCTTTACAAAAGGGTATAGTTAACATTATCATGTGTCTGCCTGCGGTATTGTGTTACAGACCTGTCCTCTGACCACCGTCTGTACTGAGTACGACTGATTTAAATAATTCTGATAATGACTTCCTGAAGAATCACACGTTGAGTAAAAATACTGCGAATGGCATGCTAACACACCACTAGCAACACGCGGTTCAATATTTACCCAATAAACACCAGGCACAATGTGACATGACATTATGACAAACACAGTCTGGGATAAATCTAGACATACTGTAGTATATTTTGAGACGTCACTTGGCAGTGATTAGGATGGGAGTCTATATCTGATCTCCGTAACAAAAGACAAGCACAGTGACTGCTTCATATAATGACTGTAAAAACAAAGGCAACGAAGAGTGCAGCAGTCATTTGCATTCCCCACCACACACCTGAGTGCTAAAGCGCACTGCTGCTGCTGTATAATTAAAGAGGCAGGCTATGACTCTCCACTGCTGTCAATCACCGGGCCACAAGGATTGAATTCAATCAAACCGGCAATACAGTATTCACACGGTAGCTCTTTTCCAACTGTCTAATGAGCTCATGGACCTTTCTTGTGTACTGTACAAAAACCTACAACTACTACCAGACCGGCTGGAGGATGGGGTAGTAATGAATGGTGGGATGGGGGATGTTGTAGTCAGGGATTCGAACATGTTGTGTTGACAGACTAACTGGTTATGTTCTAGACTCTCTTCACTGTAAAGTCTCTCTCTCTCTGAGACCACTCCCATTCTCTCTTCCTCCACTCCTCCCTCTGTCCTTATCCTTCTGTTCTCCTTATCCTCTGTCTCCCCAATTTAACTCTCTTGTTCTTTCTCTCTTTCACTCTCTCTGCCTCTCTGTCGTTGTTGTTGATGATTTAAGTCATCTAAGTAAACACAGCGCCAATAATCAATACATTACTGCACATTGATCATTTCATTGTTTTTATTTTATTTTATTGAACCATGAGATTAAATAAAAAAAGAATCTAAAATAACTAAAAGTAATTGGGACCTTACATGTTATGATGGTGACCTCCATGAATCTCCGCTGGTGGTAACCTGATAGTGTGGGGACAATCTGAGAGCCAGAGAAGCTGTTGGGCATGTTAAGGTGAAGTAGTTACTCAAGCCACCATTATCCCATTAAATCATTATACCATTATAATAATGAAGATAATGCAGGTAGCTAGCTGTTTGACAGCTGTTTCTAAACCTGGATGAACAGCTTCACTTCGGAGGATGTTTCGTTTTTTCAGTTTTTCTCTCCCTGACTGCCAACGGCTGCCTTTTCCCAGAGTTGTTATTCTCCGTCAATGTCCCAAATGGCACACTATTCCCTATATAGTGCCCTACGTCTGACCAGGAGCCTATGATTAATAGTGCACTTCAAAGTGTACAGGGTGGTGGTTGGGATGAGACCTCTCTGTCCAGCTCATTACCTCTCCAGCAGGAAACACAATTAACTGAATTACAAAGTCATCAAAGGCCATATGAAGTCTTCCCCTCTCTCTCCCCTCTCTCTTCCCATTCTCTCTCATTTCTCTCTGCTCTCTGTCTCGCTCTCTCCTCTCTTTCTATCTCCCTCTCTTTTTCCAATCTCTAATTTCTCTCCATCTCTGTCTCTCTCTCCTCTCTCCCATTTCTCTCTCCTCTCTCATTTCTCTCATCTCTCCCATTTCTCTCTCCTCTCTCTGTCTCTCTCTCCTCTTTCTCCTGTCTTGCTCTTCTTATGTGTCTTCCATCCAGAGGTATGTAACTGTACCGATTAGAACAGAGGTATGCATCTGTATTCATTAGAACATAGGTATGTAACTGTACTGCTTAGAACAGTAGAACAGAGGTATGTAACTGTACTCCTTAGAACAGAGGTATGTATCTGTATTCATTAGAACAGAGGTATGTATCTGCACTCCTTAGAACAGAGGTATGCATCTGTACTCCTTAGAACAGAGGTATGCATCTGTACTCATTAGAACAGAGGTATGTATCTACACTCCTTAGAACAGAGGTATGCATCTGTACTCCTTAGAACAGAGATATGTATATGTACTCATTAGAACAGAGGTATGTATCTGTACTCATTAGAACAGAGGTATGTATCTGCACTCCTTAGAACGGTGTTGTTTATCTGTACTCCGTAGAACACAGGTATGTTAAGTCCCACGAGCACTTTGAAGTGCGTTAGAGGTTAAATACTGAACTCATGAACTAACCACTCATTTTACTCTGAATTTCAGATTTTTGTGTGTAATTCCTGTTTCCACTTTTGTCATTTATTATAGCCTACTTATTCCCCACCGGATCTGGCAATGTAAGCAAATGTTTCTCATGCCAATAAAGCCCTTTAAATAGGAATGTATTTATTTGATTATTGTTTATTTTCGATTCAAAACCTCTTTCCCTGAATCACTGTGTGTGCTTTGAGTTCCTCCTGAAACCCAGTGGCTGACTGATAAGGGTTTTACACCCCGAGGATGCTCCTCAACCGCACCCTGTCCTCATTCATCCAGTGCATTACGTCCAACCAGAGGCCTGAGGGTTCTAGGGCACTGTCCAGGGGATAGGTCGCCATTTGGGCCTGGGCATGAATGTGTCTCTCATTAGGTGATAGTATGATCCAGACCACTGGGCCGTGAACTGAACACCGCCATTAGAAACGTGTTCATCCTGATCATGACTGCTAGTGTGCCATTAACGCAGTATCAGCCATTAGAGAAATAGAAGGGGAAGAAGTGGCAGAGAGAAAGAAGGGGGAGGGGAGAGAGAAAGGGGGAGTGAGAGACAGCGATGGAAGGGAGAGTCAGAATGAGGGAAAGATAATGGAGGGAAGGCAGGAAAGACATATATTTACTATATTTTTTAGGAGAATGGAAGACAGATTATGAGGTCTCTCTAATGTCTCAGTTGTTTAAGGAGCTCTTGTAAACTCTCTTATCAGCATTATCCTGCTGTATGCAACCCTTTTTTCCAGCATTATCCTGCTGTATGCAACAGTTTTTTCAGCATAATCCTGCTGTATGCAACTCTTTTTTCAGCATTATCCTGCTGTATGCGACTCTCTTCTCACCATTATTCTATTATATGCAACTCTCTGCCCAGTATTATCCAACTATATGTAACTTTCTTTTAGAATTTTGCTAATGTATGCAACTCTCTTTATAGCATTATCCTACACAGTAGTTCCCAACCTTTTCCAGTTACTGTACCACCAACAGATATTTGCTCTGCTTGGAGCACCCCTAAAGTACCCCCTCATGTTCATTCACTAGTAAGACTATGGTGCCATGACTGTTTTCAAGTTTTTATATTGTATTCAATTCTCTTTTTACAATGATCCTACCACATGATCCTACTGTCATGGTACGGTGAGCAGCAGCGCTACTGTCATGGGTTCGTGTTGATCCTACTGTCATGGGTTCGTGTTGGCCCGTCCGGTGGCCGGGCCTTTGGGAGGGGGTACTGTCACGGTACGGTGAGCAGCAGCGCCACCATTCCGTGCACCTGCAGTTCCCATCTCTCACAAACGCATCCCGGACTTGTCTCTGTCACGTCTCCAATCATGCACACCAGGTCCCCATCACATCGTTTGTAAGTGTTTAAATGTTTCCCCTCTGCTCCCCGCATTTGTGGATCATTGTTACTTGTCGTTGTATTTGTTTGGTGAGTGTTTGCTGTGCTGGACTGTTTGAATGTTTCGTTATAAGTTGCTTGTTGCGCATTTTGATTTCATTCAGTTTAGCATTATCGTTATCCGTTCGTTGTTTGGTTTTTTGGTTTGTTCAATTAAAAACCGCCGAAAGTGAAAATGCCTGCGCCTGGTTCCCCTCCCGCACACCACCTTTACCGTGACACCTACCACATGATCCTACCACATGCAACTCTCCTCAGCATTATTCCACAGTATGAAACTCCCCAGCATTATCATATTATATGCCTTATACTGTATATAACTGTACTGATGAAGTACTGATGTGGTGTAGTGAGAGACAGATTGGCATCTGCACTGACACCAGTCTATCATATAGCATAGTGGGATCACGCCTGAAACACCATTTTATCATTATAGCATGGTGGGGTCACGTCTGAAACACCAGTTTATCATATATCATGGTGAGGTCAAACTGTCTATCACGATGAGGTGTTCTGTCTGACTGCAACACTAGTTTACAATGATTGTCATAGCAACTGACAGTGCTGCTAGTAAAGATGCAGATACATTTAAAGTATGTTGTTGGCAATGTTACAATGGTAACTACAGCCACAGATTAACTACTACAGTGGGTGGAGTGGCCCTGTCACTCACTGAGGCAGACGTTGTCATGGAAATACTCCAGGAAGTCATGGCACTGCTCTCGGTGGTTGCCAGAGGCGGAGCAGGAACACCACGGACCCACGTTGGATGTACTGTTATCCAGGTAGTTAGGAGTTATGGTACTACCTGCGGAGAAAGAGGAGGGAAGGAGGATGAGGGAGGGGTAAGGATATAAGAGGGAGGGATGAGTGACAAGAAGACAGAAGATGGGTTTGGCGAGGGAGAGGGAGGTAAGGAGGTGGAGGGATGGAGAGGTGGAGGGAGTGGGAAGTGGAGGGAGGAGAGACAGGGAGGTGGAGGGAGCGGGAGGTGGAGGGAGGGGGAGGTGGATGGATTAGGAGCAGGAGGAGGGACAGGGAGGTGGAGGGTAGAAAAAACAAATATTGAATTGAAACAGAAAATCCATTTTGTCACAGGGAAATGGGGAAACTAAATGGTACATGACATCAAGATGAGGCTCCCAGACAAACATTCCCATTTACATTTCAAAATACACCAACAGTCTTAACAAACAGAACCTAGGGCGCACTGTTTACACACAACCAATGAAATGACAACGTTCACATTTGTTCAGACACTAAAGCACCTGGTAAAGCACGCCAGGAGAATGGATCTGTTGGTGTTCAAAGACCCACAGGCTCACAGCATAACTTATCTGTCGATTTGGATGTTGACTGGGTTGTTTTGGGCTGGGTGTACCAAATATAGTATACTACTTTAGACCAGAGCCCATAGCACCCTATTACCTATGTAGCACACTACTTTAGACCAGAGTCCATAGGGAGTAGATGTGTTGATGTAAAGTCCTCTCTTGGCTGTTGTATGGGGAATGAATGAAGCTTTCTTTTGTGTCAGAGAATCTTGTAGCAGTACCTTTTTCAGAAATTGCAGCACTTTGAGGCGCTAGTGTGGCCCAAAAACTAAAACTACCCATTTACCTCCATCGATTTCTCTCTGGTCCCTGAGCACAAAACAACAGCAAGCCTCTCTAAGAACCTTGCAAGGCTCTCTCAGTCTCCTGCTATGGGAGATGTCTGGAACAATCACTAGGACACTGTTTCCCATTTCTCCTTTCTTTATTATTGTCGGTCTTTTCCTCTCTCTCCATCTCTCTACATCTCTCTCCTCCCCTCGACTGCCATCTCTCTGCATTTCTCTTTCCTTCTTCCTCCATCACTCTTTCCTTTTCACTCTCGCCATCTTTCTCTCCTAGGTTTTTTCACTGTCCATCTCCCTCCTGGTATCCTTTCCATGTCTCTCTCCCTCTCTCCTGTCTCTTCTGCCATCTCCATTTCGATTAGATGTCATCCTTCATTGAGCAGGCATGAGGAAACTGGAGAGCAGGGGACTAGTTAGTCCTTATCTTAGAGTCAGAGTACAGTATCAGTAGTTACCTTAGATACAGTTGTGCTCAAAAGTTTGCATACCCTTGGAGAATTGATAATATACAGCTCTGGAAAAAATTAAGAGACCACTGCACATTTTTCTTTCCTTTCCATTAAAGTTGAAAAGGAAAGTTTTGAGTGAGGAACAGAAGCGTTCAATTTGCAGTGGTCTCTTAATCTTAACCCTTCTGTTCCTCACTCAAAACCTTCCTTTTCGACTTTTTTGGAAAGGAAAGAAAAAGATGCAGTGGTCTTTTAATTTTTTTCCGGAACTGTATGTACCATTTGTAAAGAAAACGTGAGCAGGCAAAACATCTCATTTCTTACGGGATTCAAATTCAACTGTATCATAACAGAATGGCACAATCATAAAACAAAACATGGCAACAAAGAAAAAAATTAACTAACCCCTGTTCAAAAGTCTGCATACCCTTAGTTCTTAATCCTGTGTATTGCCCCCTTTAGCACCAATGACAGCGTGCAGTCTTTCGTAATAGTTGTCTATGAGGCCCCGAATTCTTGCAGGTGGTATAGCTGCCTATTCGTCTTGGCAAAATGCCTCCAGGTCATGCAAAGTCTTTGGTCGTCTTGCATGAACCGCACGTTTGAGATCTCCCCAGAGTGGCTCGACGATATTAAGGTCAGGAGACTGTGATGGCCCCTCCAGAACCTTCACCTTTTTCTGCTGTAACCACTGGAGAGTCAACTTGGCCTTGTGCTTAGGGTCCTTGTCGTGCTGGAAATTCCAAGAGCGTCCCATGCGCAGCTTTCGTGCAGAAGAATGCAAATTGTCTGCAAGTATTTTCTGAAAACATGCTGCATTCATCTTGCCATCAATTTTCACAAGATTCCCTGTGCCTTTAGAGCTCACACACCCCCAAAACATCAGTGAGCCACCACCATGCTTCACAGTGGGGATGGTATTCTGTTCACTATAGGCCTTGTTGACCCCTCTCCAAACATAGCGCTTATGGTTGTGACCATAAAGCTCTATTTTGGTGTTGTCACTCCAAATTACAGTATGCCAGAAGCTGTGAGGCGTGTCAAGGTGCTGTCGGGCATATTTTAACCGGGCTCTTTTGTGGTATTGGTGCAGTTAAGGCTTCTTTCTGGCAACAATACCATGCAGTATCATCGTATTGTGCACCTTGAAACAACCACACCGTCTTTTTCCACAGCAGCCTGTATTTCTCCTGAGGTTACCTGTGGGTTTTTCTTTGTATCCCGAACAATTCCTCTTGCAGTTTTGGCTGCAATCTTGGTCTACCTGACCTTGGCCTGGTATCAAGAGATCCCTGAATTTACCACTTTTTAATAAGTGATTGCAAATACTGACTGGCATTTACAAGGCTTTGGATATCTTTTATATCCTTTTCCATCTTTATAAAATTCCATTACCTTGTTATGCAGGTCTTTTCTTCTCCCCATGGCTCAGTATCTAGCCTGCTCAGTGCATCCAAGTGAGAGCTAACAAACTCATTGACTATTTATACACAGACACTAATTGCAATTTAAAAAGGCACAGGTGTGGGAAATTCACATTTAATTGCCATTTTCACCTGTGTGTGTCTGTAACAAGGTCAAACATTCAAGGGTATGTAAACTTTTGATCAGGGCCATTTGGGTGATTTCTGTTATCATTATGATTTAAAAAGGAATCAAACAACTATGTGATAATAAATGGCTTCATATGATCACTATCCTTAAATAAAACACTTTATTTACACGATCAGTCATATTTTCAAAATCAATGCCAAAATTTCACATTTTCTACCAGGGTATGCAAACTTATGAGCACAACTGTAACTATATACAGTATCTGAGGTATATTGGTGTTACCCATGAGGTTGGTGTAGGCTAGAAGGGTATAGAATGTATTTTGTTACCCATGAGGTTGGTGTAGGCTAGAAGGGTATAGAATGTATTTTGTTACCCATGAGGCTGGTGTAGGCTAGAAGGGTATAGAGTGTATTTTGTTACCCATGAGGCCGGTGTAGGCTAGAAGGGTATAGAGTGTATTTTGTTACCCGTGAGGCCGGTGTAGGCTAGAAGGGTATAGAGTGTATTTTGTTACCCGTGAGGCCGGTGTAGGCTAGAAGGGTATAGAGTGTATTTTGTTACCCATGAGGCCGGTGTAGGCTAGAAGGGTATAGAGTGTATTTTGTTACCCATGAGGCCGGTGTAGGCTAGAAGGGTATAGAGTGTATTTTGTTACCCATGAGGCCGGTGTAGGCTAGAAGACAGGCTGCTTGGTTGTCCTGTTTGCAGCCGCTGGCAGAGTGGTCCGAGGGCTGGCAGTCATACTGGAACTGAGCCCAACGAGACCTGGGGGGATGAGGACACAGAACATCAGTTACCTCCGCATGGCTCGGCAAGGCTCTCTTAGAGGCACAGCCAATAGCCATGCCCACACACACACACACGCACACGCACACATAAAACGCATGGCCTCAGCACACCACTGAACATGCTCCAGCCAGTAGAAACTTGTGCCACAAGGAGCAGCCAACTGCACTGTTCTCTCCTCCCTACTCATCACTGTTCTCTCCTCCCTACTCATCACTATTCTGTTCTCCCTACTCATCACTGTTCTCTCCTACCTAGTCATCACTATTCTCCCCTCCCTACTCATCACTATTCTCTCCTCCATACTTATCACTGCTCTCTCCTCCGTACTCATCACTGTTCTCTCCTACCTACTCGCCACTGTTCTCTCCTCCCTACTCATCACTATTCTCTCCTCCCTACTCATCACTGTTCTCTTCTCTCTACTCATCACTATTCTCTCCTCCATACTCATCCCTGTCCTCTCCTCCCTGATCATCACTGTTCTCTTCTCCCTACTCATCACTGTTCTCTCCTACCTACTCGCCATTGTTCTCTCCTCCTTATTAATTACTGTTCTCTCCTCCTTACTCATCACTCTTCTCTCCTCCATATTCATCACTGTTCTCTCCTACCTACTCGCCACTGTTCTCTCCTCTATACTCGCCATTGTTCTCTCCTCCCTACGCATCACTGTTCTCTTCTCCCTACTCATCACTGTTCTCTACTCCTTACTTATCACTCTTCTCTCCTCCATATTCATCACTGTTCTCTCCTCCCTACTCATCACTGTTCTCTACTCCTTACTCATCACTCTTCTCTCCTCCATATTCATCACCGTTATCTCCTACCTACTCATCCCTTTAGGTAAAAGGGTACCATGGCAGTATGACAGAGAGAATGGTGTACCAAAGTATTGCACAACATAGGGAAACAGGTGCCATTTGCTATCTCTCCACTGTGGTACACCCTTCCTGTCATGGTGATGGTGCACGTGAAGGGCGGTGTGTGTGTGTGTATTTGTGTACGAGTTTTTGTTGTGTGTATGTGTGTTTGTGTGAAGGCATCCCAGACTGGCAGTTAGTTAATATTGTCAGACTGGAGTGAGATTGGACACCTGAACACTGTGGAGACACACCCTGTGGCCCGGCTAGTGGAGGAAGGCCTGATCGATAGGTGTGACAGATGAACTCTTTTGTCTTCCTGACATCTGAAGAGGAACTAGATTAAACAGTGCAGACTATGTTCTGTCAGATGAAGAGGGGAAGGTAGAGGGGAGAGGAGGAGGGAGAGGTGATTTTCTGTCAGAGAGAAAGAGAGAGACTGAGGGAGGGAGAGTGAGATGATGTTCTGTTGTGGTGGGGTGGAGAGGGACTGGGAGAGACAGAGGAGGAAGAGGGACAGGGAGAGAGAGACAGAGGGGGAAGAGGGACAAGGAGAGAGAAAGAAGAGAGACAGAGATAGACAGAGGGGGAAGAGGGACAGGGAGAGAGAGACAGAGGGGGAAGAGGGACAAGGAGAGAGAAAGAAGAGAGACAGAGATAGACAGAGGAGGAAGAGGGACAGGGAGAGAGAGACAGAGGGGGAAGAGGGACAAGGAGAGAGAAAGAAGAGAGACAGAGATAGACAGAGGGGGAAGAGGGACAGGGAGAGGGAGTCAGAGGGGGAAGAGGGACAGGGAGAGGGAGTCAGAGGGGGTAGAGGGACATAGGGTGAGAAATTAATGAGTATGACAGGTAAGATCAAGCTGATGGACAACAGTGACTGTTTGCACGATACACATTAAACTGAAACACTTATAACTATACACAGAGTTATGTACGCATTAGAACTGATCATGGGGACATTCAGTGGTATGGGCCTACTTGTACCAGGTGGTCTGGTCTGTGCTAGTAACACTGCATTTCCTTCTGTGTACTAACGATTGGACCAGGAAATATAATGAGGTGTGAAGAATGACTAGACACAGTTTATATACTCGGCTATGACGGTTATTTGTACACGGAAGGATGCAGACGTGGAGGGCTCTTTCCTACAAAACAGCGTTTTGGCTTTCACTCAGTGTCCTGTGTTTTAATTGATTCACTTTGATAGTGTGCAACTTAATGTGGGATCAGGACCGCAACTCAACTCACATTTTTTACTGGGGAAAACTCAGGACGGGTCCATTGCCGACCCGCTTTCTTACATCTTGTTAAACAACCTTTCCTGAAGTTCGAGTAGAAATGAGGATTGATGCGTGAGATAACAAAAGGTAATTTAGTAAAACACTGACACTGAAAAGCGGAGGTTTGTATGAAAGCACCCGACGTAAAGGAAGAGCTACAGTAAAGACAAACTGGAGGCCAGGGAGAGTTATAATAAATATAAACTAGAGGCCAGGGAGAGTTACAGTAAAGACAAACTGGAGGCCAGGGAGAGTTATAATAAATATAAACTAGAGGCCAGGGAGAGTTACAGGAAAGACAAACTGGAGGCCAGGGAGAGTTATAATAAATATAAACTAGAGGCCAGAGAGAGTTACAGGAAAGACAAACTGGAGACCAGGGAGAGTTATAATAAATATAAACTAGAGGCCAGGGAGAGTTACAGGAAAGACAAACTGGAGACCAGGGAGAGTTATAGTAAATATAAACTAGAGGCCAGGGAGAGTTACAGGAAAGACAAACTGGAGGCCAGGGAGAGTTATAATAAATATAAACTAGAGGCCAGAGAGAGTTACAGGAAAGACAAACTGGAGGCCAGGGAGAGTTATAGTAAATATAAACTAGAGGCCAGGGAGAGTTACAGGAAAGACAAACTGGAGGCCAGGGAGAGTTATAATAAATATAAACTAGAGGCCAGGTAGAGTTATAGTATATAGAAACTAGAGTCCAGAGAGAGCTTGGTGGTCTGGGATGGTCATGAGTTGTTCTGAGGTTTAGTACCAGACAGCGTTTTGTGGCTCAATGAGTACATGGTTCCTGTAAAGCTACCATCAGTTACAGACCGATCAGAGATTGGGAATTGTTTTGTTAGGTTTAGTACTGGATCTGAAATGGTTATAATTTTAGAGATTGTAACTGTAGGCTGTAGTGATCTTGTTCGACATCTCTGGGGTGTGTTGGTATCAATAGCCCTCATTCATGAAACATCCTAATTTGATCTTAAAATGATCGTATGATCGTTTTACAGACAGTGCTACAGTAGTATTCATCAATATTATCTTTGTCGTATCCTTGCGATCAGATTCACGTCTAGTCGGAGACTGCGTAAACCAAGGTAAAAAAATAAGGTAATGCTTGATTCGCAATAAGACAATCATTATCACGAAAAACAACAATCATAACAGCCTCAGTAACAACAACCACAATTATAATAATAGGTAATATAAAATATGACAAGGAATATAGCACATAATGTCCCAAAATGTTAAATACTGTATCAATACCTTATTATTATATGATTTCGTCTTTGCGTATGTAATGCGCTAGACAAAGAAACTTCAGGGTTCAACATTAAAGATGGCTCGCTGGCCCAGGGCAAGTAAGACCTAATGTCGGGCCAGTACACAAAGACAGTCACTGGCCCATATGGGCCAGTGCACAATTTCCGCATTCAAATTCATAGTATCTTATTAAAAAGTTTGCTTGTCATCTTTGTCACTCTTCCAGCTTCAATTTCCAGCTCGTTCTCTCATTAAAATGGGTCTGTGGCGTTTCTTCTGCCCCTGGTTGAGCAATAATACCGGTGTCGTCTTTTTGACCAATAACATTCAGTGGCTCACCTGTTTTAACCAATCATAGCTCATTGTGCATGCTAGAGCCGGAACCTAACATGGGATCGTACCGGATCGTACAGGGAAAAGCACATTTAATTGCAAATTTAGTATTGCCATTTGTAACGCATTTGCCTTCATTGCACATCTATAGATTCCACTTGTAATAACGGAGGGGACCAGATAGGGAAAAGGGATGTGACAAGTGGACAGATGGTCTAAATGTTTTATGCTCATATTGTTTGTGTAAAATGAAGTGAGGTCATCCTGTGTGACAGTCCTACGATATTCACTGTAGTCCCAGCTACCACAGCCCTGGCTACCAGTAGCCTGTCGTGACTGTAATGAGACAAAACGTATTGACTGTACGTGATTGATGGGAGAAAAGTTTAAAAAAATGCAACTGTTGAGTTTCTTCAAGCACTTTTTGTTTTTGTTTTTTGCGGGTACACTCACTGACAATTGCTGGGATTTATTTCCCTCCGTCTGTTGCACATCTGTTGGATGTAGCTGTCAGTTGTTTTGGCTGACAGGAAGTGATGTTTGTAACCATTGTTACCCAGCAACTACATATCCACTCATGATGCAGATATTGTTTAGAGATTTACAAATGAAATGTAACAGGCAGGAAGTCTTAATACTTGGAAATTTCTGCCCTCTTCTATTTGCACTTCTGGTTATATGCTAACTGCATTTAGTTGTACTGTACTTGTACTTGTTCAATGACAATAAATTTGAATCTAATCTAATTATATCTATGTAAACAGCAATCACTTGTATCAGTTCTGAGGTCTCACATCACATGCAAAACTGTGGTATAAATCAATATTCTGATGATTTGATATTTACATACAATATTTCTGTACAATACAACTATACTGTGTTTTTTTTTTTTTATTCAGTTCGGGCCAGTAAAAACACAGTCCGGGCCAGTAGATTTCAGACCAACTGGCACGGCAGGGCCAGTGAGAAAAAAAAGTTAGCATTGGACCCTGATCTTGCTTGGCTTGCTTTTCCTAAGTCACTCACGCCTATAGTATATACTTGGAGATCATAAATGGGCATTATAATTACGGTGGCTGGCATCTTGATTCCCTAACAGGTCTTAAATTGACTAGTGGGTGTATAAATAAACCAGTGGTAGTGGGTTGAGCAGTTACCGTAATAATGGCAGACCTTGTTCTTCTAAAGGACCTCGGTGCTGAGCTGAGATGCGAAAGGGCATTCTGTGACTGTGTTGATTCTCTCAAGGAGAATGACGAATGGTTAATTAGCGCTTTTAAACTATAATGTACACAGAAATCTGTCAATTTATACGTGGATGATTGCCACACCCGCATAAATTACAGGTGTGTCATATATAAATAAAGCGTCCACGGCTTTATCCGATTTATTAATCTGCAATGACATCTACGCTATTTTTCACCAGGCGCGACAATTTCATGAATCACACTTGGAAATGATTGTAAGTCTCTTCCCACGCATGAATCTGAGATCTTTTCTGAGAAGGTTTCATGAAGGAGGGCCACTGTCCGGAAAGGAGAGTTAAGACAGAGGGGAGGGTGGATATTCTACTGGTACATTTGGCTGCACATATGTAGAATGGCATACATATTAAATCATAGACTACAGAGGAATGCTATATGGTCTGTCATATTCAGAGGTATCCCAGGTGAAATAACATTGCCAAGAATGTAATAACGGCAGCATTTCTTTAAAGGCCATACCGACTGTAAAATATGTGTTTGAATAAGCGGATCACCCTATTAGACCAGGCCAGACAGTTGTGCAGTGTTATAAAATGCAGCAGTACATTGTTAATAAAGAACACAGCTCGGTTTATTGTTGTCGAGAGCATGTGTACGTTATCCATGGTGAACGCAGCCCAGTTGATAGGCTCACTCTGTGTTGCGGGGCGGACCATACATTCATGATCCTATTCCAGAAGAAATAACAAAAGATACAAAGGAAAAACGTTAAAGAAAAAGCGCCCCAATGTAAAATCGTATTTTTTATTCTGTGAAAACTCTGAGAAGCGACTTCAAAATAATGTCTTCGGTCCAAGCTCAATTGTGTTGATCAATTTGGACCCCTTTCTAAAAGATTGCAGATTTTGAAACATGAATTTGTATATCAGGGCTGTACAGCATGGCGTACTGAGTTAACAATATGCATTTATATTAGTGTTTTCCTTAGAAAGAGATGTTTTATCAAAAGAATGACGTCACTGGATAGAACAGTCATCTTTTGCACTGCAGAGCCAGGAAGATGTTTGTTCATTTGAATTCCCAATAAACAGCCCCTATATGAGGACAATGTTAACAGGGGATTATTATTCCCTAGGAACAAGACCCAGATGAGAATAACGGTTAAGGCCATCAACGCCACTAATGAGTAGTGTCATAGCCCTTAATTTTGGGGGAGCATTCTTGGAACATAAAGGTGGTTTGGGAGTGTCAGGACATAGACAAAGTGATCGTTTAAGGACGCGTCATCTAGTTTGTGTGTTTGCATCAAAAGAAGGGATGAATTATTGTGTTTTACATAAATATTTAGATAACAAATGGCCCATTACTTTAATGTTGAATGACTCAACGCTGAATATGTCAGATAGATGAGTTAGGAATAAACTTGATACATGTGAAACAAACATGACAAGTAGACTGTGCAATATCAAAACAGATCTCCCATCGGCTAATATGACATTGATTTCATTGGAGGAATGGTATGATAAACATTTATTTCTCTCGTCTGAGGAAAAGGCAGGACAGAGATTCGGGGAAGTTTTCACAGCGGCATGGCAAGAATGGGAGAGAAGGACTTAGTTAATTTAACAGAGTTAACAGTTTTAGGGGGATGTAATAAATTCTGTACTTATTTTTCAAAGCTTTGACGGGGTTGGCTTACGTAGGGATAATATTTAACGGTCTTAAGTGCTTACATCTGAATGAGCTTCAGCAGTCAACATTCAATAGAAGGGGCTTCGGGTCCAATAAACTAAGGCATTTGTGAGAAATCTATTTAGGTGACAGGGTATGAATAAATGAAAGGTGCAACACTAAATTAGTACTGTCACCGTGTAGGCACACAGGTCTCGGAGGAGCTGAGGAAGCACCAGCCTACCATCACGTGAAGGCAACAGCAAATGAAAGGCCTCCAGGCAACAGCAAGAATAACTGAAAAGTTCTTAACACACATGCACGCACGCAAAACACAAACATGGGTACACAACACAAACACGCGTGCGCACACACGCGCACACGCAAGACAAACACGCACAGGCATCGGAAGACAAGCCCACGCTCTATATCCCTGTACCTGCATATGTAGTCGGTTCTGCAGGTACGCAGCGCAGCCAGACAATTGGGTTTGTCCTTGTCTTCATATGAGCAGGCGGGGACGATGGTCTGCCTCCGTCTCTCAGCGCACGCCGTGTCTGGAGCAAGACAGCGTCAGTTAGACACACACACACACTCAAACACACGTGTTTTCCTATCCGTGAGCGGACGAGAAAAATTAGTCATTATTTTCCCTTCTATCCCGACCCCAAATTTTACCCGGAGCCCAGCCCCTAACCCGAAAATAGCCTTTTGCCTAATGTGGACCTGCCAAGACACCTTGTTCAGAATAGATTTCCAGGTGTTACTACACACACACACACACACACACACACACACACACACACACGCAACAGACTCGGTGTGGGCCATGTTTGGACCGAGTTAGTGTTACACTGGCATCTCCTAAATCCCGCGTGGCGTTGTTACAGTA
This sequence comes from Esox masquinongy, assembly GCA_016801175.1. NCBI lineage: Eukaryota > Metazoa > Chordata > Actinopteri > Esociformes > Esocidae > Esox > Esox masquinongy. Next base: position 37,958 of record JACXGI010003771.1, read on the forward strand.
ATTATAGCACAGCTGCATCATCTGTGACCCAGAAGGGACGTGCCTGTGGACGGCCTCCCTGATTTGGGGCAAGTCCATAAACACAAATTGGACAGCAAAAAGAACACGTACATGACATAAACACACGCCCCCCCCCCCCCACCCGCACCCGCTCACCCCAACAACACACACCCCATAATACCTCCTACCTGTGCAGGGGCAGAATAGCAGCTCGTGGGTGTAGTCAGGAGGAACCCGGTCAAAGAACTTCCTGAGAGCCTTGTGACACCGGGCTCTGTTGCAGGGTCCTGAGCGGGCCGACGGCTGGATACAGGCTGAGACGTACTCTGTACGAAGCTTCTGGCATGTCTCGTCGATGTTACACGCCTTCGCCGCATCCAGGCAGCGGTTCATCGTCGTCACGCCAACCTCATCTGTAGAAAACAAAACAAGGAATCGGCCTTCAAGACTTCCTGCCTGTCACATTTCAGCGGTGTAAATCTCTAAACAATATTTGGATCGTGAGTGGATATGTAGTTGCTGGGTAACAATGGTGGAGCCATCTCCCATGTTAACTACCGAGACAGACACACAAACATCACTTCCTGTCAGCCAAAACAACTGACAGCTACATCCAACAGATCTGCAACAGACGGAGGGAAATAAATCCCAGCAATTGTCAATGAGTGTACCCGCAAAAAACAAAAACAAAAAGTGCTTGAAGAATCTCAACAGATGCAGTTTTTTAAACTTTTCTCCCATCAATCACGTACAGTCAATACGTTTTGTCTCATTACAGTCACGACAGGCTACTGGTAGCCAGGGCTGTGGTAGCTGGGACTACAGTGAATATCGTAGGACTGTCACACAGGATAACCTCACTTCATTTTACACAAACAATATGAGCATAAAACATTTAGACCATCTGTCCACTTGTCATATCCCTTTTCCCTATCTGGTCCCCTCCGTTAGACTGAGGTCTATGGCTAATAAAGTGAATAGATTTCCTATCTGGTCCCCTTAGTTTGAACAGAGCTCTATGATCCATAAAAATAATAGGGTCCCTATGTAGTCCCCTCTGTTAGAGCAGAGATCTATGGCCCATAAAGGGAATTGGAAGCCATTTGGGAGCCATTCTTAGTTTTAATCGTCTAGGTAATTTGATGCATATTAAATTTCACACAACGATTAATAGGCTCAATTGGAGTCTGGATTGACGCTTTTCTTGGGACTTGCTAGGCTGAATCCGTGAATTAAATGTAATGAGTCATTCTACAAAATAAAAAGGTATTCTACACCACAATCATTGTTATTCAATAATCCAGAGAAACTTTTTGCAGCACAGAACACAAATCAGGCGTGTGTGCTGGAGGTATCTGATCTATGTGAACTTAAGGGTTTATTATGCTTTTATGTCCTCATCAATATAAAATGAAATGTCTGTGTGAGCGTGTTCGTGCGTGTCTGTGTGTCAGTGAGGACTAGTATAAGGCAGAAAACCACCTCCTCTATCAGTACACAACAGAGTTAATTCCAAACGTCTACGTCCTGCTTACACTTTTGTATGTGTTTATGCAGCAGGCAGCAGCACTAAACAGAGAGGGACAGGCATCGTTCAGAGAGAGAATGTAAAGATTGTCACATATCCAGTTCAACTCTTTCCTGCTTCACTATAAACCACAGAGCACACCTGCCTCATTGTGCACTTTCTCTCTTTCTACCTCTCTCTTTTAACCTCTCTCTGTGTCTGTCTCTCTTTCTACCTCTCTCTGTGTCTGTCTCTCCCCTTCTACCTGTGTCTTTCTACCTCTCTTTCTCTGTATCTCTCTCTCTTTGTGTCTCTCTTTCTCTCTTTGTCTCTTTCTGTATCTCTCCTTCTGTGTGTGTTTCTCTTTCTCTACCTCTCTTTCCCTTTCTCTCTCTCTTTGTCTAATGCATCGACATATTGTCCTAATAATCTCAGTAATTACAGCTTTATGTAGGAGTAGTAATAATAGTGGTAATAGAAGCTGACATGATAGCAGTAGTTGTAGTCATAATAGTAATTTGAGCAGAAGGAATAATAACAATAGTAATTGTGGTAGTAGTAGCATAAAAAGGTCTTATATTAGTAGTAATAGTAGAAGTTGCAGAAGTGGTAGTTGTAGTATTGGTAATAGGAGTGTTATTAATGGTAACAGTAGTAGTAGTAGTTCTCATAGTTGTAGTACCATTAACAGTAGTAATGGTAATATAGTAATAGCCGTAGTATATTAGTAGCAGAAGAAATAAACACAGTGGAATTAGCAGTATTATATTACTAGTAATAATAGGAGTAGCGCATTAACATTTCAGGTAATTTACCAGACGATCTTTCCAGAGCAACTTTCCGTAGAAAGTGAACACATGTTCAGGTTTTTTCTTGTACAGGGCCCCTGTGGGACACAAAGCTACAACCCAGGTGATGTGAGCCCATGCTCCACCAACCAAAAACACACGGCTTACAGTAGGCGTCATGGTAGTAATAATAACTAAATAAATAATCCAGGACAATGTTGAAGAAATGAGCTTCTGCGGTCGTGACTGATAAACATCAGTGATGTGACACGGGACCTGGGGGTTGGCACAAGAACCCATCGGACAAGTTAAGACACTGCCTGTTTTTGCAGAAATAAACACGCTATGTTGTCTGCGTTTCTCTCATTTCCTCATCATCAGGCGTGTGAGCAACTGGTAACGTAAACCTTTTCTTTTCTTATTGCTTTAATTAATGTGTGACACTGAGATCATTTGCTGATGATCTCAAAACGCTCTTTTGTCCCTAACAGCTTTCCATTCATAGGGCGTAAGGAAATGTCAGCCCATTTAATAATGTCAGGATGCATTTGAAAGTCCATAGACAGTAACAGTTTTGGGGAACATAAGGTGTACATCGCCTGGATGGTGGAGCTGCTAGCGGCAGACAACACATATGGAAACGCAAACTTCACATAAAAAATTATATAGAGTTGGTGGTGAGCATAACATATGGGGATGAACTGTGAGCATATAACATACAGGGATGAGCTGTGACCATATAACATATGGGGATGAGCTGTGAACATATAACATACAGGGATGAGCTGTGAACATATAACATACAGGGATGATCTCTGAGCAAATAACATACGTAGATGACCTCTGAGCATATAACATACAGGGATGAGCTGTGAGCATATAACATACGGGAATGAGCTGTGAGCATATAACATACGTGGATGAGCTGTGAGCATATAACATACGTGGATGAGCTGTGAGCATATAACATACGTGGATGAGCTGTGAGCATATAACATACGGGGATGAGCTGTGAGCATATAACATACGGGGATGAGCTGTGAGCATATAACATACGGGGATGAGCTGTGAGCATATAACATACGGGGATGAGCTGTGAGCATATAACATACGTGGATGAGCTGTGAGCATATAACATACGTGGATGAGCTGTGAGCATATAACATACGTGGATGAGCTGTGAGCATATAACATACGGGGATGAGCTGTGAGCATATAACATACGGGGATGAGCTGTGAGCATATAACATATGGGGATGAGCTGTGAGCATATAACATACAGGGATATACAGTGGATATAGAAAGTCTACACATCCCTGTTAAAATGCCAGTTTTTTGTGATGTAAAAGAATGAGACAAAGAAAAATCATGTCAGAACTTTTTCCACTTTTAATGTGATCTATAATGTGAACAATTCAATTGAAAAACAAACTGAAATCTTCGAGGGGGAAAAATGAAAAATAAATAAGTGTGCACACCCTCTTATAACTGGAGATGTGGCTGTGTTCAGAATTAACCAATCACATTCAATCTCATGTTAAATAGAAGTCATTACAGACCTGCCATCATTTAAAGTGACTCTGATTAATCACAAATAAAGTTCAGCTGTTCTAGTAGTATTTTCCTGACATTTTCTTAGTTGCATCTCAGAGCAAAAGCCATGGTCCGAAGAGAGCTTCCAAAGCATCAGAGGGATCTCATTGTTGAAAGATATCAGTCAGAAGAAGGGTACAAAAGAATTTCCAAAGCATTAGATATACCATGGAACACAGTGCAGACAGTCATCATCAAGTGGAGAAAATATGACACAACAGAGACATTACCAAGAACTGGACGTCTCTCCAAAATTGATGGAAAGACGAGAAGAAAACTGGTCAGGGAGGCTTCCAAGAGGCCTATAGCAACATTAAAGGAACTGCAGGAATTTCTGGCAAGTACTGGCTGTGTGCTACATGACAACAATCTCCCATATTCTTCATATGAATGGGCTATGGGGTAGGGTGGCAAGAT
>JACXGI010003771.1:49272-60222 GCA_016801175.1 Esox masquinongy
CATACAGTGATAGGGAACCAGACTATGTCAACATGACAGCCTAATCCACATAGAGTAATAGGGAAGCTGACTGTGCCAACATGACAGCCTATTCCACATACAGTATAGTGATAGGGAACCAGACTGTGCCAACATGACAGCCTATTCCACATACAGTATAGTGATAGGGAACCTGACTGTGTCAACATGACAGCCTATTCCATATATAGTGATAGTGAACCAGACTGTGTCCACATGATAGCCTATTCCACATATAGTGATAGTGAACCTGACTGAGTCAACATGACAGCCTATTCCAAATATAGTGATAGGGAACCTGACTGTGCCAACATGACAGCCTATTCCACATGATAGTGAACCTGACTATGTATAGCTGATATAATACTTTTAAAGGGCAAAATATAGGAATACACACGTGATTGGTTGATTTACAGACTGTGTAGAGGTCTCAGGACATCTGATGGGCTTATAACCATCTCCTTGACTGCCTCCTCTGTATTCTGCCATAAAAGGCTGTGTTAACCATTTTCCCATAGAAAATGCTGTAACATCTACAGAAAGTAACATATTCAATAATTATGCTAATAGAGATATCCTCCCATAACTTTCCAGTTGTATGACTTTGTTCATGGATCAGAAGTGGACAATATCTAACAGACAATTCATAATTGATTAAATAAAAACTGCCATAAATCTACAAACAAAGCGAAAATGCATTTTAGACAGTTGTGTGAATTTGCTGAATTAAAACACTAAACATCTCATGTACATAAATATTCAGACCCTTTGCCATGACACTCAATTAAGCATTGATGCATCCTATATCCTTAGATCATCCTTGAGATGTCTCTAGAACTTGATTGGAGTTTACGGGAGATGGCGTAACCTGCTAAATGGAAAATCTTTTTTGCAGCACTGTAATCAGGCTTTTATTGTAGAATGGCTTAAAAGCCAAGCACAATGTCTCTTAAAAAACAGTACCGCTGATCACCTGACTAATACCATTCCTACGCTGATGCATGTGGGTGGGAGCACCATGCTGTGGGGATGCTTCTCAGCATGGACTGGGAGACTGGTCAAGATTAATGGAAGGATGAATAGAACAGAATACAGATAGGTCCTTAAAGAAAACCCGATTAAGAGCGCACAGGACCTCAGACTGGGGCAAAGATTAATCATGAAGGAGAACAACGACCCAAAGAACATGGACAAGACAATCTGAAAATTGCAGCTCATTGACAGTCTGGATCAGAGCTTGAGGGGATGTACAAGGAAGAATGGCAAAGACTGCCCAAGTCAATTAACGTTGGGACAGCGGGTGTTAACTTGGGCTCGGTACAGCATGAAAACAATGAAACTATAGTCATTTTTTATATTCTTATAAAAGATTTTAATCCATGTGACCATAGTCACTTGCTTTATTGAAATCAAACTTCAATTGATAAAAAAAAGCTAAATATATAATAAACTAAACAAACTTGCTTGCCAAACGTCTTGCCCTATTGGACCAAAGCAGTAGATCATATTTTGACAGGGCAAGATGCTGTGTGCGCATGTTTTCAACCAAGCTTTTTGAGAGCAGCACTTTCTCACTGCAAATCTAAATACAACACTTTATTTACAATATGTACATTTTTGTAAAATTAACTGTTCTTTCGACAGTCGTTGTAATGTTACTTTCTACTCAATTCATATTTTCTTGACTTTGTTCTCTCCCACGGATCTAAACCATGAGTTAGAAGAGCTACAGTTAACTTTGTATTAGTCCTGATGTTGCTATGGCCTATAGAAATATGTTAGCTTTACCTGATATACTGTTTATGTGGAATGTGACAAACTTGTAAGTGTATACTTATGTCCTATTAAGGATGTTACAATATAATATAAAACCCTGCTTCTTAACATAAAATCTCACAAAAATAAAATAAATTGCTGTGAATCCTCATCTCATTCAAGATAAAAGTTTCTGTTTTGGTGTTTTATCTGCACAGATGTCAATAGTTACTGTAGCTTCTAAACAGCTTGTTTTGCTTTGCTGCACGCTTTGAGTCACTCTTGTCCAATCAGAAGTCTTGCGTGTTTTCAGGTCACCTTTTGGCATCGACTCAGCTCGCTTGGTACCTCAACGGAGCAGGTACTAATAAAAGTACCTGGTACCAGGTACTATCCCAACTTTTGGCCAGTGGAAATGCAAAAAAGGCAAGCCGAGTCGAGCTGGTACCATGCAGTGGAAAAGGTCCGAAAGCGCGTAGAGTCGAGGTGAGGTGAGTAGAGTCTAGCTGGTACCATACATTGGACAAGTGCCATTAGTTACCAAGTAAACACCATTGTCAGTACATTTATACAGCTTTTAGGTCAGGAAAAGCCACAGTGCATGCATGTGTATCATCTTACTGCGTCGTTTTTTTTAGAGTTTGCTGTTGCTAGTTTGAATAGAATACTGTATTAAAATGTTAAGTGAAATTGTTGTCATGACAATCGTTGTAGTCTAAATAGTCTCTTAGCCTCCTAGAGACAGATTGCTGGTTTTGAGGGTCCACAGCACAGGAAGAAAGCTACTCAGATGGTGTGATTTTTTTTTGGTCATGGTTGAGCTGTACCAGAGGAGCCGTTTTGAAATAGTGGGTGACCGGTGTTGTGTGAAACCACAGAATGAGAGAAATTCGGATACCAACAAGTGAGCTTTATTAAATTTCCAATAATAAATGTGCTTGGAAGCAATCACATACCATGACTGGTGACATGCCGCTCTGCAGCTCCACCCTCTCCCTTCAAACAATGACCGGTTCTCCTCAGGACAAACTCTTCTGTGCCCAGGACGGTGTTTCCTGCTGAACACTTCCTAGACCATTTGTACCCCAGCAGCACACTCCTACACTCTGACAGTTGCACTCCAATTATATTATGAGTAGAAAATATCCAGATAATATACCCTCAGTGGCCAGTTTATTAGGCACACCTGACTGGTATCAAGTAAGACTCACTTTTGCCTCCAGAACAGCCTGAATTTGTCACGGCATGGATTCAGAAAAGTGCTGGAAACATTTCTTAGGGATTCTGCTCCCTGTTGACTGTTTGAAGACATTGGTCTGATACTGAGTCACTGAGCTGGTGCTAAAATAGACTGGAGGAATGTCCAGATCTAAACCACATTGGTCACGGCTTGTGTCATTAAAAAGGTTGTTTTGAACATCCCAGTTTTTAGAAGGGTTTGACTTAAGATTATAACTAATTCTAATTGATTTATTGTGATTTGTGACGTTAAAAGTATTGTAGTGTAAAAACTCTCTAATAGAACTATGTTCACTAGATCATGCTGTCAACTAAACAACTGCATAATACTAAACCTAGTGGAGGGAAGATGGGCAGTACCGGGTCAACCGTGTCCCAATGACCTGCCATCTGAATGAGCTGTGACCCTTAGCGACCAGCCATCTGTCTGACAGAGACAAACAGAAAAAACTTCCCAACCCCAAGCCGCCTGCAAACTGTTTAAGGGTAATTTCATCATAACTCAGGTTATTATGTACTAATTACTAATATTAGTGGTCAGACATTTTTGTCAAGAAAATACAAGGTTGTACAATCCCGAAGCATTGACGGGCGGACACCGTGAGGTGCGAGGGGTAAGCGAGTGCAGAGAGAAGAGGCAAAACTGAAAGTAACAAAACGACAACGACACGAAGAACAACGTTTCTTGATTTTATATATTGATCAAGAGCACGGCACCACGCGGTCCCTAACAACATACAGACAATAACCCGTGAGGTGCTTGTGAAAACAAGGGAGTTAAATTGACAACATAATTCATGATAAGGAGCAGGAGTGTGTGAGGTGCGCTTGCTGCCATCATCTCCTGCCGGCGGTTAGTATGCTGACGAGGTGGAGCGCCGAAGAGGGAGAGAACATGCAGCGCCGCACGGAGAAACCATGACAGACACCCCCAAGTAAACACCCTGGAAAGCTGTTTTTTTTTCTTTTTCTTTCTTTCTTCTTTTTTTTTTTTTTTTTACATATTTTGACATGAATATCTGAGGTATATTCCAACCATATTCATAGATAATTATTTCAACTGGTGTACTTTTTCTACACAAACAAATTGCATTTCTATTGATTTTTGATGATGGCAAAGTATATACATTAAACATTACAAATCCATATGTCCAAAAAAACTTTCCAGGGGGTCTATTCACCCATTTAGATGACGGTATCAAGTATACTGTATGGACAGCAGTCTGTATCAAAAAAGAATATACCAGTACAGTAATGATTGCTAGCCACAGATGTCAATAGTTACTGTAGCTTCTAAATCTAGGAAAAAGAATCCAGAAAAGGAACCAGACAAGCGTAGTTCAGCCGGCCCGCAATTAAAATTGATAAATATTGCTGCCCTCACAGGACTCGAACCCAGGTCTCCCACATGAAAGGCGGTGTCCTATGCTAGTGGTATACATTTGCCCAGTGTCGGTATAGCATCTCGACATTAGATCATTTTGTCACGCATTAACATCACCAAGTTTGAATATTTCGCTAGAAACCATTAAGCGTTGTGTTAAGCTGACTAACGCTCATTTGTTTTCCGATTTCGCTCTCCTTTCAAAACATTGTGTGGCATCATAGAGTGTAGTCCGCTCCTGTGCTCCTGGCCAATCATGTGTGAAATCTCACTGACCTAAAAATCTCTCCGACATCAAACAAACCAACTAATGGTTCGCCAGGGTGAAATTCTTATTTAGTATTTGGTAAAACAGCTGTAATATACTCCACTAGTCCCAAAAATGACCACTAGCAGCATCGTATCCAGAAACGTACTTGGATGTTATGGTAGCTAAAATGTACTTATCGAATAAACGCTCCTTTGACTCTAACTATACAAGTAATTCAATTCTGTATCCGACAGATCATCCCTGGGAACGTCTGGCTACAGCTCAATGAGATCTTTGGGCAATTATGGAACGACGTTCCTCAGGTTTGGCACCGGGTCCCTTCAGTTCCAGTCACGAGTCCTTGCAGTTATCTAAATCCCTTTGGCCCCAAAATACCCAGAGTTCTGCGAGTGAGTTCAGTGTAAACGTCTGGAGAGACAGCATATCCACAGCGCTTCTGATTTAGAATCTAATAAAAACATAGACCCAAGGTGTTAAAAAAAGGGGCTAGTATGAGATGCAGCTCAAGGCGCGTTCTACACTTCCTTCTGAAGTAACCACCCAGCATTTGTAACACATTAGTCCTGACACACCCAAGCAAAACCCCTTAAATAAATGTAGCAGCCAGTCTACATATAAACACTACCAGTCAGACTTGCTGTACAGTGCGGAAACAAGGTACTCTTCAGTCTGACCAACTAACGTTCTCGCAACCCCATGATAACAATATGTTATCTCAGCAACTCGTTATACCCCGTTGCCTAGCTAAACAGATGTTCACCGCTAATAATAGTTTATAGCGTTTAGTATGTTGCATAAACACTATCAGTGATACACCCCAATGGATAAAGAGAATTTCTGTTTCTGTTGCTCTATGCTCAGTCCTCAAGATAGGCATGCTGACTAATTAATGTGAGAAATTGTCTTGAAATTGTCTTCATCCCAACTCTAGAAACTACATTGTTGGACGCAGAAATTCTAATTTTTACCCTAACCTTTTCAACTTGAGCCCAATATAAAATACCACCAGTATGTTTGAATTGAAAGAGCGCTCATATGTCCAGTGTATATATTATCAGGAGTAACGTGATCATTGTAGCAGACAGGAAGTACTAGGCATCATAGTGATTAATATTTATAAACACCAAAACTGACTCTGGGGATCATATGACACCACTGACCAGTGTTGGTTAAAGACACAGAAAGGACTTTTTAGTGCTAACATTATATAAACATATGAATCTAATTCATCAAGTCATATTATTGAAGAGGATCATATTGAGGTGTGAACTCCGCACCATCTTCAACATCAGAAGCCTTTAACACTGCAATCTCCTCATGGCCAGACATTCCTCCACTGTTAAAACACTGTTAATTCCTCCACACATTAAAACTACGCCATCTATAGCAATATCTCTTTGTTTTAGCACTAATACAAACTAAATCATTTTACTGGTTATCAACAGCTACTAGCCACAAAGCTTACCTGAATGGCCATTTGGCTGACACTCCAATAACAGTCTTCTCACACCGCAGTCTAATCAAAACAACTCTCAAACATCTAACAGTCCCCCCATTTACAATGCAATGCACATACACAATGTAAATGCATATACACATTTGAGAAGAGAGAGGGTGAGAAGAGATGCTGTCCATCATGTCAGTGTTGTTGTATCAAGGGGGGTAAACTGACATCTGACCTCTCTGCTTTAGTTCTGATGCACAGGAACCTGGGATTCTAAAACAGTTAATATAGCCCGGTGGCTATTGGCCTAAAAATATGTTGCACTGCAGCAATGTACCGTCAATGCAGCGTAAAGTTGAGTCGGATTTTATTATGTTTGGTTCTCAGTACAGCTTCCTTCGTTCACTGTCCCCAAACTGGACTCCAATCAGGGGTCCTCTGCTTCTCAAGCACATATATCCACCCACTGACAAACACACGTGACCACCCAATGACAAACACACGTGACCACCCGATGACAAAAACACGTGACCACCCGATGACAAACACACGTGACCACCCGATGACAAAAACACATGACCACCCGATGACAAACACACATGACCACCCGATGACAAACACACATGACCACCCGATGACAAAAACACGTGACCACCCAATGACAAACAAACGTGGCCACCCGATGACAAACACACATGACTACACAACGACAAACACACGTGACCCGAACTAAACCATTCACACGTGACCCAATGACAAAAAGGACCATGCTTTAGCCAGTTGTTTCACCGAAAATATTTTAGTATGATAGAACAGTAACTTAATTACCGAACTCAAAAACTATCTTAGTCTGTTTACTTATTCATCTAATGCTGTGAGAAGGAGAAGAAACATTTTTTCGTCCCTTTGTGCAGTGTTATGTCATTATAGAGACACACAAATATATGTACATAGATAAAGCTACAGCACAGCATACTGTGCTGTATACTAGCATTAAGACCTGGAAGCACAGCTCAGAGAAGCATCTACTCTCCTCCTGGGACAATAACATAACAGAACTGTCCAATTTAATGGCAGAGCTGAACTTGTGTAGCTCCTTAGAAAGTCATTGTGATATGAAACTTAGTCTGGCAGTTTCAGCGAAGGATGGCTACGATCATTAAAAACCATGCATGAACGACTTGTATTCCAATCATAGTAACCATCATTTAAGTCCCTCAGAAGCTCATCTCATTGTCTCTAACAACCTATCCTTCCCTTCCCTCTCACACTATCTCTCTATATCCCTCTCTCTCTCTCTCTTCCTGTCTCTCTATCCCTCTCTCTCTTCCTGTCTCTCTATCCCTCTCTCTCTCTCTCTCTCACTCTTCTTGTCTTCTCTATCCCTCTCTCTCTCTTCCTGTCTCTCTATCACTCTCTCTCTCTTCCTGTCTCTCTATCCCCCTCTCTTTCTCTTCCTGTCACTCTATCCCTCTCACTCTCTTCCTGTCTCTCTATCCCTCTCACTCTCTTCCTGTCTCTCTATCCCTCTATCTTTCTCTCCCTCTATCTTTCCCTATCTCTGTGGCCTTTGTCTAACAGAATATTTATCCACTGATCTCAACAGATAACCACTTGGTTGAGTGCAACAGTAACTTGAATTAATCGCCTCTTTTGCTTCCAAACAGAGGTAATATTCTAAATGCCACCCTATTTCCCAGTACACTGCTCTAGACCAGAACCCATAGCACCCATTGTTCTATATAGTACACTGCTTTAGACCAGAACCCATAGCACCCATAGTTCTATATAGTACACTGCTCTAGACCAGAACCCATAGCACCCATAGTTCTATATAGTACACTGATTTAGACCAGAACCCACAGCACCCGTAGTTCTATACAGTACACTGCTTTAGACCAGAACCCATAGCACCCATTGTTCTATATAGTACACTGCTCTAGACCAGAACCCATAGCACCCATAGTTCTATATAGTACACTGCTTTAGACCAGAACCCATAGCACCCATAGTTCTATATAGTACACTACTTTAGATCAGATCCCATATCACCCAATTCCCTATATAGTGAAGTACGTGTGATCAGATTTAATTAAAAATCTGACCAAAGCAAAAGTTCCAATCCAAGTGCTAAAGCTGTTTAGTGAATTCAACACTTAACATTTGTTGGATGACATGTAAATACAGTTATTTGGCCTTGCACACCAGAGCTTGTGGTGGCTTCAAAAGGAGAATGCATGAGCAGAATGCATGAAAACTCTATTTACTGTAGTTTTTTTTGACGTTTATTATCTATTATCTATCATTATTTATTATCTTTATAAAAAAACCTATGTATATAATAAATACATAAGATATACTGCATGTCAACTAGGGTAGATACCAGCCAGGTAATTAGTACCCCAGGGTAGATACCAGCTAGGTAATTAGTACCCCAGGGGAGATACCAGCCAGGTAATTAGTACCCCAGGGTAAATACCAGCCAGGTAATTAGTACCCCAGGGTAGATAGCAGCCAGGTAATTAGTACCCCAGGGTAGATACCAGCTGTGTCATGATATTTATATGTAACAACCAGACTCACCTGCAGCGATGGAGGCCAGGCGCACGTAGTTGAAGCCTCGTTCCTCTGGTTCATACGGGAAACTCTCCACCAGGCTTAGTCCTGCAGACAGGAAAACCAAAGGCTTCACCTAAGTCCTCAGGCAGCTTTTTAACCAGCACACTTTTCCAAATCAGCACTTTAACGCTAATAAATCACTGCGTGTTTGTTTTTAGCGTAACTACTATGGTTGATCGTCATGATCATGTGTTTTCCTGAAACATTTGACCCCGAAATGATAAGCCTGATCATTGAGGCGGCATGAGGATATTTCACCGAACATGCCCGATCAAATCAACCTCGTGATGTCCCTCCTTACCATGCAGTGAGGATTGGTGGAGGCTCCAGTAGATGCTGAGACAGTTCTTCTCCCTCTTCATGCCTCGTTTACACAAGCAGCCATGCAGCGGGGAGGAGAGCAGGGCCGCCACAGCGTTCTCGCACTGGTTCCTGGCGCCAGGCCCCAGCTTCACACTGCCATCCCCCGCAACACACTGCCTCAGCGTGCGCAGGCGAGGGCTGCATGAGTCGTCACTGGAGCAGGTGTCCCCAGCCGTTAGACAGTCCCTGTCTCTCCCTGCAAACACGGACAGACGGAGACCTGGGGAAGACGAGGGACAGGGACCGGGTTAAAGGTTGGATGTCAGGGGTTAGGGCAGAGTTAATCAACTCTGGCCCTAGAAGCCAGTTCCAATCCATTTTGTCATTGCAACCCTCTAATCAGGGACTTATTTAGACCTGAGATACCAGGTGCCTCCAATTAACGATGAGGTAGAACAGAAAACTAGCAGGCTCCGGCCCTCGTAGGGTAAGAGTTGATGATCCCTGGGTTAGGGCTTATTTGACCTTCATTTAGACAGGCAAAACAATTAGTAACCTTTTTTTTTCTTTGACTATAAAAAGGCCTATACACAGTAGATGTGACATAAAGCAAAATAAAATGTTAATACAGAAGTATTTGATAATGTTTCACAAAGCACAAGTAAACACATCGCCATTCATCACAAGATTACTTTTTCTTCGAGCGAAATTACAGCAAAGTGTTTTCTCCCATAGGTGCCCTGGGAAGACTAACGGCTAGATGTTGTTCTACTTTTATTCAATCAATAAACACCCTTGAGGACAGGAACCTTAACACACACACAAAGGTCAGGACACTGCATTTCTTTGATCATTCATGTACCAGGAACATCTGGTTTAGGTTAAAACCTCTTTTGTCCTAAACTACCTCTGCAGAACTGAAGTGCAACATATCAACAGGTCAACTGGACGGTACAAGACAGCTACAGATTTGAGTGTGGCAGACAGAGTTTGGAACTAATCACTATGTCATGTTTCTGAAACAAATTCCTGCTTCTGAAGAATTACGTAATGTTTCTGAAGTGATATGTCGTGTTTATGAAATTATAGGTCATGCTTTTGAAGCAATTCCGAAGTGATATGTAATTTTTCTGAAGAACGAGACAAATTTGTAACGTTTCCTATGGCAAAAGCTATAGTGAAAAGGAATTTTGCTGCAGTTGATGAGCAGAAAGATCTAGATAAATAAGACACTCACAAATGTTATGCTACCAGCAACTTGACAGTCTCCCAAAATCATTATCATAAGTGAATTATGTGAATACCAGTCCGCAAACCAAACAGCTCCTTCTACCGCTTAATGAATAGAGAAATGGAGGGAAGAGAAGACAGAGAAATGCAAGAGAATGACAAAACATTCTGTTTCATTACATTGCGTTTGTTCCAGCAGCTAACAGATGATGTCCGTTCTGAGAGGAAGTGAACTTCCACACTACTGATGTTCTGCTGGTCGGCGTTTACAACAGTCTTGTTGCCCACAATGTTAATACTGCCGTCTCTATGGTCTCACAGCGTCTCTGCTTCCTCACTCTTCAGACAAATTAGTAGATCACAGGCGTTTAAAAGGCTAATGCCACTTTAGATAAGGTTAGTAGAAAACAAACGTTTTAGAAGGCTAATGCAAGCTGACCTATATCTAACGTGCAATAGTGGTGTCTCCTTTTTTTGGACTGTTCGGCTGGGATGACAGCAAATGCATCTAAAATGGCACCCCATTCCCTATATAAGGCGCTCTGCCTTAAGTTCTCTCTGCAGGAAACACACACCAGGGAGTATATCCTACACCCACCACGCCCACCTATCCTACACCCACCACGCCCACCTATCCTACACCCACCACGCCCACCTATCCTACACCCACCACGCCCACCTATCCTA
>JACXGI010003772.1:7326-18461 GCA_016801175.1 Esox masquinongy
TGTGCACACTTATGCAACCAGGTTATTGTGAGTTTTTATTTTTTATTTTTCCCCCTCAAAGATTTCAGTTTGTTTTTCAATTGAATTGTTCACGTTATAGGTCACATTAAAGGTGGAAAAAGTTCTGACATGATTTATCTTTGTCTCATTCTTTTACATCACAAGAACCTGGCATTTTAACAGGGGTGTGTAGACTTTTATATCCACTGTAGTACAGCAGTGATGATGAGTCATCATTCATGACATTAGATGGCATAGCACTAGATACATTTCCACAAACAATGCCGCCAACAAAGTGGTCCAAGTATGGCAAAAAGTACAACAAAGACTGTGTACATCAAGTGGTCCATGATGATAGTAAAGCTCTGTGCAGATACTGCAAAGCAAAATCTATTATTACAGTTTATAACAAAAAAACAAGCATAACATAGCCTACTCATATATATATAGCCTACTAATAGCAGATACATATGGTACTAATGTATTTTACGCTCCCCCTTAGTGCTCCTGTCCCCTCGTTTTCCATCTCTCCTCTCATATTCTGCTGGCAGGTGATCAGAGATGAGTGGATGGTGCCTGCCCTCCATATACGCGTTGTTGACATTTGATTCTTTTTTGTAAAGAATTCTTTGCTTGTTGATGTTAAAATACATGTTTTGCGTTTCAAACTCCGAGTGGCTTCAGTTTTATATGTTGCAGGCTCATTCATTGACAGTAACACGCTATAACAGTATTGGGCTTGTTTTGGGCTTGTTTTTGAAGCTGCAGTTGCTTGTTTGACTCATGAGAGTTGGCAACACTGGCAATTGGCTACATTTTGCATGGTGTATCTACTACAAAAATAATGTATATTTTGCATATAAGTTCAGTGTACTACATTGATAGGTATCAGTAAGAAGTGAGTAGGGTAGTTTGGGGTAAGACACCCCCCCTAAGATCAATGTCTATTTATTAACAAAAAAAAGAAACGTTTTGTTAAATGTTTTTATGTTGAAGATGGGTATGCTTAGGGTAATGGATTATAAAGTAAAATAAATGGCTTCAGTTGACAGATTAATTTGGATTTAATCAAATGTATTTTGTAGGAAAGGGGATTTTTTTTCCAGCTACCCAGGTAATGGGGTTAATTGTCCCCTGTTACCCTATACGCTATGCCCGCTGACAAAAAAGTATACCTGCTTATAACCTCCACTACACCACTGCATTCACGTTCTAATAAAAAGCAAATACTGCAACACTAATCAACAGAACAACTATCACTCTGTATTTATATGAATATGCATAGTTTCACTTAAAAATGTATAACAGATTTGATTGCTTATGAAAAGGATGGACTACTTAAAATACATGCATCCTAGTAACAGTGGCCACAGGTTAATAATAACACTGTGACCTGTGTCTCAGTTGATGGAACAGCATGGCTCTTGCAATTCCTGTGTTCTGGGTTTAATTATCATGGGGGCTCAGTATCAAAATGTTTACACTTAGCCCCATGAGTGTCTCAATAAAACCCCATGCTAAAATTACTGAAAGATTTAAATCTATTATTTCATTTTTGTTTTTTGTTTTTATGAGCCTTTTGTTGCAGTTAAGTGGATCTACTGTAGTTGAACAGATGTAAATTTCAACACAAATATGAACATTTGAGGCATAGAAATTAACCATACTACTTTTCTCATATGATTTTATCGAAAATTAGTGGAGAGAATTAGCCTCCCATTTCTCCACTGCAGTGCAACTTAAGCCTACAGGCTGATGTTTATCATTCCCGTTTTCTCTCTCTTCCACAAAGTTATAAGCTTAACATTGCTTTTCTCTTCTTACTTTGTTTTATGAGACGGCAGGGTTAGAGCTCTACACAGCTGCCTCTAGGGTTCTCTGTCCTGCACACACCCATGCACGCACGTACACGCATGTACACAAGGGCGCATGCACACTCGCGCACACACACACACACACACACACACACACACACACACAAGCACACAAAGCGCCAGCAAACCAAGACCGAGCAAATTTATGGCCTGTTGTTAAGGCTGAGTTTAATTATAATGTCCCGGATGCATTGCGCAAGGCTACCACCATTAAAATTAATTGACTTTTAGCAAGTGGATTGATGATGAATAATTCATTATAGAGATTGGCTTCCGGTTAATTGAAATTTTGAAATCACATCCATTCGTTAACCTCTTCTTCTTAAACACACACATACACACTTTGCGTCAAGTTCCTTGGGAATCACATATGGCTGAGCATCTGAAATACGCAGGACAGGATAATAAAAAAGTGATTGATATCACCAGGTAAGTTGACTGAGATGCCATTATTTTTTACAGTAGCGAACTGGTGAATAGTTACCAGTGGAAAGAGAGGAGATGAATGTGCCCTTTTGGAAAATGGGGATGATTAGGTTACCATGCTGATATCAGAGCCGGATAGGAACCATCAAATGTACGTCTTCCTGCACAGGGCAATGTCTCATTCAACGCACTGGGGCAGAGGGATTTAATCTTTAGACCAGAGGGAAGAGTGCCCATACTGACTCAGGTTAGCCAAGCCAGCACTGAGATGCATAGGCATCAATCGTTGAACCAATCACTTACCAACACAAAAATACACACAGAAATAAGAACATGTCCTGGTATTTTCAGCTACTGAAGAAGGTCTCCAGGTTGCTGTACAACATTGTGGTTCTGTTTATTCCCTGGGAGATGAGGATCAAGAAAATAGAGAGTAAGAACTCTTAATTATCTATTTTATTTATACAATCCCGTTTCCAAAAAAGTTGCGACACTGTGGAAAATGTAAAGAAAGACAGAATACAATGATGTGCAAATCATTTAAACCCTATATTCAGTAAAAAAAATAGCACAAACACAACATATCAAATGTTGAAACTGAGAATGTTATTGTTTCTTGAAAAATGTATGCCCACTTTGAATTTGATGCCAGTTACACATTTCAAAAAAGCTGGGACAGGGGACAGAAAAGACTGGAATAGTTGTGTAATGCTGTAATACATTTTTTTTTTTTTAAACCTGGTGGAACATCTCACAACTACTTAGTTTAATAGGCAACATGTCAGTAATATGACTGGGTATAAATCCCATCCCAGAGAGGATGAGTCTTTCAGAAGTAAAGATGGGGAGGGGTTCACCACTCTGTGAAAAACTGCAAAGGCAAGTAGTGCAACAATTTATGAATAACATTTCTCAATGTAAAATTGCAGAGTTTAGGGATCTCATCATCTACGGTACATAATTTCATTAAAAGGTTCAGAGAATCCGGAGAAATCTCTGTACGCAAGGGACAAGGCCGAAAACCAATATTGGATGGCCGTGATCGTCGGGCCCTCAGGTAGCGCTGCATTATAAACAGACACGATTCTGTAGTAGAAATCAGTGCATGGGCTCAGGAACACTTCCGAAAACCATTGTCTGTGAACACGTTACATTGAAGATGCCATATGAACAAGATCCATCGCCTTCTCTGGGCCTGAGCTCATTTAACTGAGGCGAAGTGGAAAACTGTCCTGTGGTCTGACAAATCAAAATGTGAAATTATTTTTGGGAATCATGGTCGGACTAAAGAGGAGAGGGACCATCCATCCAGCTTCTAAGCGAACTCTTCAAAAGCCAGCATCCGTGATGGTATGGGGGTGCATTCTTGCATATGGCATGGGTGACTTGCACATCTGTGAAGGCACCACTAATGCTGAACAATATATACAGGTTTTGGAGCAACATATGATGCCATCCAGATGGCATCTTTTTCAGGCAAGGCCTTGCTTATTTCAGCAAGACAATGCCAAACCACATTCTGTACATATTACAACTGCAAGGCTCCACAGTAAGAGTCAGAGTGCTAAACTGGCCTGCGTACAGTCCAGACTTGTCCCCTATTGAAAACATTTGGTACATTATGAAACAAAAAATACAAA
Source organism: Esox masquinongy (assembly GCA_016801175.1). Taxonomy (NCBI): domain Eukaryota; kingdom Metazoa; phylum Chordata; class Actinopteri; order Esociformes; family Esocidae; genus Esox; species Esox masquinongy. The sequence continues at coordinate 11,267 of JACXGI010003772.1, forward strand.
GGGGACCTTGAACTGTTGAGCAGCTGAAATCCTATATCAAGCAAGAATGGGAAAACATCTCGCTTTCCAAACAACAGCATTTGGTCTCCTCAGTTCCCAAATGCATACAGAGTATTGAAGAAGAGGTGATGCAACACAGTGGTAAAAATGCCCCTGTCCCAATGCTTTTGAAACGTGTTGCCTGCATCAAATTCAAAATGGGCATGTATTTTTCCAAAAAATAATAACATTTCTCAGTTTCAACATTTGATATGTTGTCTTTTTACTATTTTCAAATATAAGGATGAATTATTTGCACATCATTGCATTCTGTTTTTATTTATATTGTACGTAGCGTCACAACTTTTTGGGAAACAGGGTTGTACCCAATAACATAAAATATAAATGTTATTACAGCATTGCAATCTCCTTTTATTGTAACGTTGATTTTATTTTAAAGTGTACCTACGTAATGCATGATATACAATTACGCAACATTTCGGATGAGCTTCTCTTCCCCGCAGTCCTGACCTTAACCATTAATGCAGAACTGCCCTCCAGAACAGCCTTTAGGAAGAACTTCATACTTTGTGCCTGTCTCGATATCCCCTGTAGGTCACTTTGGGTCAGGGGTCGCTTCATACTTCATCTTCCTCCGTTGGCTGTTTGGTATCAACATAGTGCTTACCATCATGACTGGAGCATTCATAGTACTACCAGAGGTAAACCAGTGCTGTGTGTTTTTTCCGTACATTTAATTACATCTCAATTTAATGACATCTGACAGCTCCAAATTTGGGAATGTAGCAGAATGTTCTGATGGTGAATTGTATGCAAAGGATTCTAGAGAGGACCTAACACATGTAGTAAATTACAGTATGTGCTGGTAAGGTATGACAATAAAAATCAGCACCTTTGGCACCAGCCGTCACAAATAATGCATAGAGGGTATTGTTTTAGTTCTGGGCATGGTGGGGTAAACAAGGCTGATTTATCTGTCCAGCTGACATGCAGACACAGGCAATTTCCCAAGACATCAGCTGGCGCATCACTCACTCCCAATCTTCATTTCATCCCCACTTCCACCCGTTCTTCAAGCAACCTTCATTCACCCTGTCTTCACAGATTGTAGTTTTTCTTTGTTTTCCAGAGGTCATTGGCTTTGATGAGGATGTATACAATCGCAGGGTGTAGATAGTGCAGATTTAAAATGTCCTAAAATGTCCTATTGAAATTATAATATTTAACGTAAATCAACTGTCAACTTAAGGACAAGTACCACTAATTTGCCCCCACATATTCCTCAATTGCTGTATGCCCAACACCTTCATTTGATTTGGTTTCAGAATAATCCACGTTTGTATGTTTTTTCATTTCTCCCCTCAGCTCCTGGCAGGAGAGCCTTTTGGAACCACCCGGAGTAAGACAATACCCCAGGATAATCTGAAATCAGCTCAGGATCTGGACACCATTTGGTCTCTTGGGGCAAGGCAGTTTTGTAGTTTTAAGGGGAATTTTCCCCCAAATAAAGGTTTTCCTTTTCAATCCACCATGCATACGGACCTAAAATATCCTAATTTAGCGTAGAGTTATAAAATCGCTACAAAAACACCCTGCCTGAGAAAGTCACGTTTTCACTTAAAATTGTCTCAATGCAGAACTTCACGCTTCGACCCTGCTCTTCTATTATAGCGATTCCCATATACAAGCATGTGCTGGCTGACTCAACCTCTCTATTTGTTCAAAAGTACAGTCCCTTTTTCTCTGACCAAATATAGTGGCTTCTTAACATTAGCAAGCATTTTAGCTTTGTTTGTCCATGAAACTAGCTAATGATATTATTTCCATTAAAAGTAAATAATAATGACAAAGTTATTTCCTACTAATAATATACCTACTTTAACGTTTTTGTATACTATAGTCTTCTCTTTTTGCCCCATGTTTGTAGAAGGTAAATAGAAAGTAATTTTGATGTCCCTATCATATATACCTATCTTGCTTGCTAAAAAGCTGTTCTCCAGGTTTAATGAGTACATTACATTGAAATAAGTACACTTTTGGAAAAAAGAAGTATTTGCATGAAGGCTTGGATGGGTATTTCAGCATGAAATTTAACTGTTAATAAATTCACTGGTGACAGCAAATGCAGTCATGTCTTTGTCGGAATTAAATAATATCGTCCTAAAAGATTTTATCCATCGTTATTAGTTGAAATTGGTAGCGTTATCGATAGTTCTTTGCTCGTCATTCTGCAGAACAGGGAAATTGCCGAGGTGTTGGGCTGCTGGCATGTTTTCCTCTTGACTGAGTAACATACTAGACTGTGTTTTTGTGTATGGGTTAATATTAGCACCCGGTTGTTGTTGCCAGCGAGCTAGTGGCTATCATCACAGGCTGTATTCTTTAGCCATGCCACCAAACATTACACTCAGGTAAAGAGAGAATCAATTCAAGGATGCCGTAAAGAAAATCCTCTAACGGTCCCCAAATCTCCCAGAAAGTGAGTGTTGGTTGTTCATTTTTTTTTAATGAAATCACTTCACTTTGCATTTTTTTGTCAACAGGGCTACCTACAGTACTCTGTTTTGTTCTATGGGTACTATGGCCGGGTAAGGAAGATAGGAAGTGCCGGCTATCGCCTCCCATTGGCCTACTTTCTAGTTGGGATGGCTGTTTTTGCCTACAGTTTCATCATTCTATTAAGAAAGTAATCACTAATCTCATTTAAATAGCTAATTTGTGCTTATTAATATTTTAATTATTGAAAGTAATAGGATAAGGATACAAACCTGGTTATAGTAATGTAATAAATAATTTATTAAGATGCTTTCAAATGTGCTTTTTTCTGACCGTAACAATTTTAGTGAGACTTTTTTATTTAACTGCTTCTGTATTATCCATGAAGGTGTTTGAATTCCATTCCTACTGTCAGCCAAACCTGTATTACGAAAATCATGATCTATAACTGTTTAATGTAATTCTTTATTGTTTCTTTATACTTTCTCACAGGATGGCTAAGAACTCTCGTTTGAGCCTGGCTAGTGCCTCTGATGAGAATTTCACCTTCTGCTGGAGAGTGTTCTGTGCCTGGGACTACCTCATAGGCAACCCTGAGGCCGCAGAGAGCAAGGGAGCTGCTATCGTCAACAACATCCGGGTGAGGGAGACATTTACGTATTGAAAAATATGTTTTTGTGTGAAAGTCTTTAAAACTCATTTATTTCGCAAGGATATTTAATATAAAACATTTCCATAAAATGTTGAGGGTATTACAGTATGTTACTCACATTTTTAGTGTCACACCTTTATGACGTACACTGTCAATAGACACGTATAAAATGTAATTGTGCACCCAGAATAAATTGAGGTTCAGAGTCATTTTTGCACTTTGCTAAATTTGTTTTGCACTATATGAAAATTTTGCAGTCAACAGCCTAAATGGACTTCCTCTGCTCATGTTTATTTCTTCATCAGTATTGACCTGAGAGATGTGGATTAATGATGAAGATTCAAACTAGTCACCTAGTAAAGTATAACAAAGTAGGTGACTGGTGTGCATCTGCTTCATGTCCAGATCAGAGCAGATTATGGACTGGATCCACAATTTTGCTTTCACCTATACTGTGTTTACATCACCAAGGAAGGACATTGAGGTGCACATTTCATCATCCTAATTGGTTTTCTTTTCGTGTCTCTTCCCTTTTATCTCCATCGAAAAATTGAGAAACACTGCACCGCTCTAATCTGATTTCCAACTACCTCCATTTCTTTAATTTACTCACAGCACTCAATACAGTACAAGTAATGTAGGATTGTTTTACTGCTAATCAATATTGTGTATTCTAAACAAGAGAGCCCACTCACGCTGAAGGTTTTGACCTTTGCCTGTAGTTTAACATTTCTTAGTTAACATATAGAATTGTTTAAAGTGCCATACCATAGATCATTTAGAAATTACATTTTTGAGTATTTGGATCTATTATTTATATTTCTAGGCAGCATTATTTACATTTCTTCTTTAATCATTTAAGTTTCCTTTGCTGCTATGATGCATAGAAACATTAATAAGCAAAAAAAATATTTATTTATTTTAGACTATTTTTTTACTTGAACTGATGTCCATTTGCATGGTAAGCCATTTTTATCTATTTTTACAGCAACTGTATTTTTTCAGTTTCAGCACATTCCCCTTGAAAGGTCTGTGCATGGCAATGAATACAGTTGAACTGATTTATTTATTAGTTTGTTCTTCCAGCTATTAATTCCCTGGATTTTTTGCCAAGACAACTTAGAAAAAAGACCCTGAAACAATTTGAATGTAGCTTTGGATGTGAAAGTTACAGCTGAAAACTGCAGAGTAATGTTATCATGTTCCCTGGACTCTTTACTTTCAGATTATATCCATTTGTAGTTTTTGTGACTTTTGTATTTTCTAGAATCTATTATTTTGATCAAACATAGCATTCCACAAAAACTATATATAATGCAACATATGAATACCTTCATCTTTTTCAATAGCCTTAGGCTTGGTTCAAGTCCTTCTTGCTTGATATAGATTTGTTTTTATTTATTCTTATTGTACCTTCTGTTATTAATTCTTATTTTACCCACTAAGAACTGTCTAATTCAAATCTACAAAGTATTTTTCCACAGTTAGCTGGACAAAATAGTAGAAAATATTAGCTTCCCAAGATGTATAACATAAAAAAATGCTAATTCCATACTCCTTTTTCTAGGAGGCCATTGTTGAGGAGCAAGAAAAAAAGAAGGACACAAGTCTGTGAGTATGTTTATTCTTATCAATACATTGATGTTGCTTTCCTAAAGGCCGCGGACACACTGGATCAAAATTGCTTTGCCATTCTTACAGAATGGTAGAATCCAAGGTCCGTTGTGCCAGGATATATGTTCAATGTTGATTTTGTTTAGATGTCTAACTGTAGTCAAGGGTACACCATATGGCACCCCTACTAATAAATTATTTCTAATAAATGGCCTCCAAGTGGCTTAGTGATCTTTCATTTCAGCATAGCAGCAGCACCATCGCAGCCAGGAGTTTGAATACTGATCACAGCATAATAACAATGACTGGGTATCCAACAGAGGGCTGCAAATTCGTTAAGCATTGTCAGGGGTGGAAGGGTAGATGTCGGAGAGGGCCTTGTATTGGTGAGCTCCTTGTGGATGGACCTTGCCCTCAGTCCATCGCTACTCCAATCCAATCACACACAGTCTGATGCAAGCTGCTGGTGTTTCTTAACCTTACAGCCTTTTACATTTGGAGATGACTGCCTTTAAATCACTACCTCTGGAGCATCATCAGACCCGAATAGACATTAAAGGAGGATTGATACACTCATTCACACCCATAGCCCTCTCCGTCACACTATGTAGTGCTATATTTCAAACCATTTGAGATTGATGTCTATTCTAAGCCGGGCATTTAGGTTAATGTACTATACTGCGTTTACAGTGAATTGTGTTTTTCATTGGGATTTCAACTCACTGATTAGTTTAAAGATATTTCACAGTTTGAGTTAGAGTAAGTCGACCATGCTCCCACGGTTTTCTGGGGTTTAGATTGTCATATGATAGAGGAGGTGAGTGTGATGTCCAATTTATTTTACAGGCAGCCAGGGCAGGATTGTCTCTAAGCCTGGTTCCTCCCTACGTTTCTTTATTTTCTACAGTTTTTCCTTCAGATTCTGCTTCCTCATGGTTCTCGGCATGTTTACTTTAAGGCACATTGCACCAACTGCTAATACAAGAAAGGGTTCAAACTTCAGTTTGTTTGATTTGTTGATTGATTGAACTGATGTTTTTCTCTTTCTCTTCCAGAGCGGTCTTGATCAGTTTGCGTATCCTAGCCAACATACTGGTCCTTCTCTCTCTGGCTGGCAGCATCTACATCATCTACTTTGTGGTGGATCGTTCTCAGAAGCTAGAGCAGGAGAAGCCAGAGTTAACCCTATGGGAGAAGAATGAGGTAGCTTTCAATGTTGCTGTTTATTGTTCCAAACTCAAAGGGGAGTTTAAGAACTAACCTTAAGCTACTTTTAGATGTAGGCTAACGCTGAGTCCAGGAAACCGACACATATTTTAATTAGATTGATCGTAGCTACTGCATTCTATTTTTGGCACTTGATTTCCCTGATAACAAAGACACACGTGACAGAACATTAATAACCATTATGCTTCATGCACGTGATAATATTTTCTCAGGATGCTGTCGTAAAGGCGTTCATGTGGAACTGGAGGCTAATAGTGAAACACTATTATCAGTCACATGCATCACCATCTGTGCAAGGCAGCTGATCATTTAATTAAGCTCTGGATAATGGAAGTCTGTAGGGGTGTGATAAGATCACTGTTTCCTCTACCCTGATGTCTCTGCCTGGCCCTAGATCAACCTGTGAGTCCTTCCTCTACCAGGTCTTGCAGATCTTAGTCGGTGACAGAAAAAAAGGTCCAGAGGCATTGACTCCTTATTTTGTCATTAAGGGACATTTTTTTAGAACCTTTGCTTTGTGTATTTTTAGTTTGTAGAAGCAAAGATAGGGACTGGTATTTTGCTGGAGATAATGGTTACTAGGTGAAAGGAATAATACAGCCAAAACAGCATATTCCTATAATTTACATTGTTAAATTATGCAGATATTTTTTATTTATTTCATAGTTGTAAGAATTTATTGAGCATTGTGAGATTTCTTGAAGAAATACTACAGTATGCTTTCTCCAGACAGACTGGCTAGGTTAATTAATACCTCAGTGTCACTTGTCTACCGACAGTTTCTATAGTTTCCATAGCATTTACAGACTTTTCCCACTCAGTTCTGTCGCAAACAAGTGAGAGAAGCTGTCTGTTCAACATAAGTCACAGCAAAAAAAATAAAACCGTGTTTAACGTCATATCCTGTTTCCTATCCTAGGTGAGTGTGGTTGTGTCTCTCATCACCATGATTGCCCCGTCTGCCTTTGAGCTGGTGGCTCAGCTGGAGATGTACCATCCCAGGACCTCCCTCCGTTTCCAACTGGCCAGGTCTGAAGTCTGAACTGACCAGCACCACACATCCCACTGGGTCACACTTACAGGAATATTTGTGAAATGGGACTAAGTATATTATTTATAGACCAATAATGTGGGGAAAATAAATAATAATTCTATATAAACACCTAAACTGTGAAATTGTGTGACAAAGTTGACGAGAATGAAAAT
>JACXGI010003772.1:18561-59586 GCA_016801175.1 Esox masquinongy
CCCCCCTGGTCAACCCCTATCCACCCCCCGATCAACCTCTATCCACCCCATGGTCACACTCTATCCACCCCCCTGGTCACCACCTATCCACCCCCTGGGTTCACTGAAACCTGTGCTGAATGTAATGTTAGCTCTCCTCTGTGCAGAGTACTGGTGTTATATCTGGGTAACCTCTACAGCCTCATCATCGCCCTTCTAGACAAGGTCAACAGTATGAGTATGGCCTCAGCTGCTGCAGCTGCTGCTGTGAGTAGTCCTGCTGAGATGCTGTCCTAATAAGGGCGCTGTACGTCCTGCCATTCAACCATTTATATATTGGCCCACAGTCCCCACTCAAGAAATGTTACTGTTGGGTAATTCAATTCCTAGACATGCGGTATGTCAACAGTGCCCAGGCAGAGAGGTGCAAATTGACCTATTACCATCTGGGGTGGAGTGGAAGGATGTGGGCAGGGCATCCTAGTCTGGTCACGCTCTAACACGTCTTGTGGCAGGTCGAATGCCTGTGAGCTCAGTTGTTGTTGGCTAGTCGATGCACTTTACTCCAAGTGTGTACATTCTGACGAATATGTCTTTGTTGAGTAAGCAGTGTGATGAGAAACAGAATGGCTCGGTAAGATGTGAATCGGATGACATGTCTTGATTTTCAGCTGTTCTGATCAGCTGGGAAGTTCTACAATGAGGCAAGGCCATTAACAGCACATTTAATATTATGAAATTGGAAGGAGAGATAATCTGTAAAAAAAAGATATAGTACCAAATCAGTGCCATGTTTTTGGTTAAAATTATTAGGCTTTTATTTACCTATTGTGGCACTGGATGGTCCAATACTTTAAACCTCTCTTTCCGATGCACATGTACTGCTGTAGCATGTGTTTGAATACAGCCCACTACTATTTCAGTAAAATCTATTTATTCACACTGTTTTAAAAAAACATGTAAAGCCCAGAAAATATATTTGAAAGATATATACCGCAAAGTTTTGATCAATTATCCCCAGGCCGCTGCCTCTGCGGGTTCAGGGAACTGGTCTGACGCCACGGCATTCATGGCGACCATCTCCCAGCCAGCGGAGGAGAATCTCTCTACCCTCGTTTCCAACGGTTCCATCTTGGAGCGCCGCAACAGCACCATTGCAACCATCGCCATGGTGTTGGACACAAGCACCAGTAAGGTTACCGTGGCAACCATGTACAATGGCACGGGGACGGTTGAGCAGAACATGCCGATGAAACAGGACGAGTGCTGGGAAACCTACGTTGGTCAGGTGCAGATGTTCACTCCTTAACTTGTAAATTGATTTATTCTCTCATTAATTTATTATTAATTAATCTATTGGTTTGTTTATTAGTTTGTTCATTCATTTGTTCATTTGTATGTTCATCCATTCATTTGTACATTAATTCCTTTATAATTTAATTTCTTAAGTCATTTATCTATCTATTATTTATCTGTGTATCATTCATTTGTTAATCTTTCTACACTGATACTGGATAGAGTAACTAAATCACCTTTCTAAATGATATAGTATCATTTCTAACAAGTTTGGTTATCCATTAATTCAACGTTATTTACATTGAATTTTCCCAGTAAAGTATACAGCTCCGGAAAAAAATTAAGAGACCACTGCAACTTTTTCTTTCCTTTCCAAAAAAGTCGAAAAGGAAGGTTTGAAGTGAGGAACAGAAGGGTTTAAATTAAGAGACCACTGCAAATTGAATGCTTCTGTTCCTCACTCAAAACTTTCCTTTTCAACTTTTTTGTAATTTGTATAGTTCCATTGTAGAATGGAAATTGAAATGGTTACACTGATAATTATACTTAATTATTATGAAATGCTTCAGTATTTAAACCATCTAAGTCTAAGCACTCAGTGTGTCCTCTAAGCACTAATAACTATTATTATTCTGTCTGTACACAGACTTAATAATCTCATCCCTCAGTCAGATACCCTCAATACCTCTAAAAGGAATTATGCCTGACAAGAAAAATGAAAATGCCTTGTCCTGTCGCGATTGTTTCCCCCCTGAGCGTTCACGAACTATATACTGGAGAATGAGTATGGATTGAAATGTACACTGGCAGACATTTGGGTAATTGATCTGTCACTAGGCCAAGGATGCAAAACAGACGACTTGTTCTGGTGTGGATCAATAAGATGGTGTATCATGGATATTCAATATCCTGATCTCTTGAGATTACCTGTTTTGCTGATTATGGCAGCGGTTTTATCTGTGTGTTGGTCAATGACGTCAAGTTATCAGATTTTAAGAGTGTTAAGACCACATGGTCATATGTGTGTTGTATTTCAGGAGATGTTGAAGCTGTCAATCATCGATATGATTTTCACAGTGGCCAGTATCCTGCTGATTGACTTCATCAGAGGGCTGGTGGTCAGGTACCTGAGTGACTGCTGCTGCTGGGACCTGGAGAGCAAGTTTGTACGTACTGAACGTCTGATGTCATTTGTTTACTTTCCAATATGGTCACGGCACACTGACAATGCCCAGGGTTCCCAGTGAGGGCAGTGCACATTGGTTCATCAACGTTCACGGTGGTTGCATGCGATTTTGGACAGGGCTGCCATGTCTTGTCTGGTTCAAGCAACTCCCTGCAGGAGGTTGGGTGCCTGCAAGCTCAGGTGTGCTTGGGAATTTGGGAGGAGAGAAACATTTTGGAAAATTGTTGGTGGATTTTATGGAATTAAAACTTTAATTGGCTAGCGTTAATGACAAGCCCTTCAGGCCAGCTCAAACTGTTTTAAAGAAATCCTGCTTGGAACCAAAGGAGATTCTGACTACATCATTATCGTATCATTACAGATATGAACTGACACCTGCACATTGTTTTTATTTTCCCTAGCCTGAGTATGGTGAATTCAAGATAGCTGAGAATGTACTCCATCTGATATACAACCAAGGAATGATCTGGTATGTCAAATTAAACTATTTGTCACATACATTATTTAATATATTAAAGGGTAGTTTTGTGCAGCTAACACCGAACTGGGAAATGTATTGTTTCCATCATGGGCTAAGTTATCTGTTTTTGGTTGGAGGGCTATTTCTTGATGAAGCTTCTTTGCAGTGGTTTACTGTGGTTGAAAGTAGTGTTGTCGACTCGCTGGCTGACATTAATGCAGCTGGGAATTTGCCAATGAAACGTGCACAAAGAGAAAACCGGCTGACATTTCATTAAAGGCCACCTTGCTAATTTATTAAAATGTAAATGTAAAGACTATATGGTATATTGTAAAGCACTATTGGCACTAAATGAATAATGAATTGTAAGAAGCCATGTGTATGATTTTCACCTAAATGCAAATATCTATTCATTAAACACCTCTATACTGTAGTTAGAAGGACAGCATTAACTCATAAGTTTATTTCACACCTATATTGTTAGGTGGACAGTATCACCTCTGTTCATTTCACACCTATATTGTTAGGTGGACAGTATTAACAATGTTCATTTCACACCTACAGTATATTGTTAGGTGGACAGTATTACCTCTGTTCATTTCACACCTATATAGTTAGGTGGACAGTATCACCTCTGTTCATTTCACACCTATATTGTTAGGTGGACAGTATTAACAATGTTCATTCCATGCCTCTGTAGTTCTGTGGATAGTATCACCTCTGTTCATTCCATACCCATCATTTCAGAGCTGAGCAACTCAATGGTCCAAAGCCAAAAGCTATTGGCCGGTAGAATGTTTTTTATGGGGCATGATCTGACGCCAGCGGGATGTGTGTTCAAGTGCACATGTGCATTATGTGTGAATGCATCTCGGCTGGAGGAGATCCATGTATTCAGAATGTAAATATGTACTGTCCTCTTTGTCCTTGTGCCTCTTTATAGAAATAAGGAGTTATTTTCCACTATCTTGCCTCTTTCTCTATCCCTTTGTGTCTTTGTCCTTTTAAGAGACACTCAGATTCTCTGTGGTAATGTTAGCATGAATAATAGTAACTTAAACAAAAAGTAGAGTTAATGTAAGCTAATATGGGAACTGTTCAGCTGTAGTTCTATTTGACCTCTGAAGGAACTCCTCTCCGCTCTTCTTTTTTTCTGTTTCTGTCTAGGATGGGTGCATTCTTCTCTCCGTGTCTGCCTGCTTTTAACGTGTTGAAGTTGATAGGCCTGATGTACTTGAGGAGTTGGGCTGTGCTCACCTGTAACGTCCCTCATCAGCAGGTGTTCCGAGCATCCAGGTCAGGGGTCAAGACACGTGTGTGTACTCGCGCATACACACATAAATACACCCTACTGGACAAGCATGTGCTTTATTGGCTTGGGAAGCAGCATTTCACATTGCAAAACTCAAGTCACACCAGACAATAAAAAACAGTGTCAAATAAAATTACTATTTCTACTGTACTATTTCTATAATTACGTATGGTGTTGTAACACTGTGCACGTAGTTGAAGTACAAAAGGTAAAACAAATTATCCACTACCTCAAATGAAATAAAATGTACAAGAAACAGAATTCTGAACTGGGTAGACACACAGCCCATACCAGGCCCAGGAGACGTTACGAGTATGTTGTCACTTCCTCAAAGTACAGCTGTGTGATTGTAACCAGGTGTTAGAATCCTTGTTATACCAACAATATCAGACAAGTTGATACAGCATGTCCTGAGGTGGATATAAGACAGGGTTGTCTTGTCAAGTCATGCTCTAGTGACCCCTTGTGGTAACTTGGGGGTTTGCAAGCTCAGTCGTGGTTGTTGAAAATTAGGAGAGAATTGGGGTAATAAATCATTCAAATAAAAGTACATTAGCTAACTGAGATATGATAGTAATTCTACGTATAGATTATGCACATATTAACCACATATTACGCATCCTGCCCAAAATGGGAGATTTTAAAATGCATTTGGTTAATTCCAAAGGTACCAGGCTGCATCTTTAAGTTGCTGAAAATGTAATTATTTTACCACATGAAAGTGAGAAACTAAAGACAGCTTTATATGGAAGAAATTATATTTCTTAAGTGAATTGGTTTTCCATTTTTTTTTCAGATAGGTATGCATCAGAAATGCAGAGATACAAACGTTTTAAACATAAAGGCATAATGCCAAAATGTGTGTCTCTGCATTTCTGATGCATACTGAAAAAGAATTTACATAATTTTATGGTAACACAGTATATGAAATATGTAAGTATACTGTAAACGTGATGAAACTATATAAAATAAACATTCCATCAGTATATGAAATGATCTTCCTTCCATCATTATGAACTATATTTTCATATGATCACATAGACAGTATTACCTGAAATAATACAGAGATACACAATCTAAAAATTAACCTTTATTTCATTTGTTTTCAGGTCAAATAATTTCTACCTGGCTATGCTGCTGTTCATGCTCTTTCTGTGTATGCTGCCCACCATCTTTGCCATAGTGAGATACAGGCCATCCCAGTACTGTGGGCCATTCAGGTGAATGGTTGTCCCTGTGAAGCTCTTAAAATGTCATGCCCATTTAAAGTTAGCACTTGTAAATTAAGGTTCCACTTTTAACGGACCTGTGTGTATGGGTTTATGTGAGCCTGGTTTTACTACACATGTAGGAATTGTAAAACCTGTTTTTTAGCCAGTCCCCACAAGGAAACAGGACATTTTTGGCTTTAAGGGTTAAATACAGGGTAAAAATGACAAATGGAGTTAGTTAGAATTTGGGTTTGTTTAAAATGTAGGCATTAGGGGTTAGATTAAGTGTAGTTTAGGGTTAGGATTAAGGTTACATGATAGGGAAAATATTTTTCTTGTGCCCACAAGGATAGAAAAAACAAACGTGTGTGTTTGCATGTATGTGTATGTTTGGAGCCCAAATGCATGTGTTCAGACAAGCTAAATCCTATTGAGCACCTTGAAGGCTATAAAATATAAATCCATGATTATTTGATTACCGTCACAGGTCATAATCAGTTATAGCTGAAAGCAGTGTAATGGTCAAGAAGAAAAGCTTTTATCCACTAATACTATACCTCATCTTTTCCTGTAAAGTAATGGTCAGAACATTTTATGATGTGTGTGTGGGTGTGTGTGTTTGTGTGCATTTCCCTGCAGCGGTCAGGAGAAGATTTATGACATCATCTCGGAGACGATAGCCACCGACTTCCCTCTGTGGTTCAGTAAAGTGATGAGTTACGTCACCAGTCCTGTTGTAGCACTGCCCGCTCTGCTGCTGCTGTTGTGAGTGCACACACACACACACACACTAACACAGAGTCACACACACACACATTCACACCCACTAATGCAGTCACGCGCACACACACACGCACACACACACTAACGCAGAGTCACACACACACATTCACACACACTAACGCAGAATCACACACACACATTCACACACACTAATGCAGAATCACACACAGGAATACAGACTAACTCACACAAAAAAAACACAGACTAATGCAGAGTCACACACACACACACACACACTAACGCAGAGTCACACACAGGAATACAGACTAACTCACACAAAAAAACACAGACTAATGCAGAGTCACACACACACACACACACACACTTACTGTATAGTAACACACAGTCACACACATACACATGCTAATGCAGAGTCACACACAGGAATACAAACTAACTCACACAACACACACAAACAAACACACACACACACACAGCATATCATCTGACTTGCTTGATACGCTAGGGTTGATGGTGATTAGTTACTGTGTCAGTCGACTTGAGGTATAACTCTACCTATGTATTTCAGCATGTTAATCTACTACCTTCAGGCTATTGCCAGATCCCTTAAATTCACCAACAACCAGCTGAGGATGCAGCTCCAGACTGTGAGTTTTAGATGGTGTTTGAGCCAGAAACTAAGGCTGAACCCAAAATGGCAGCCTATTTGTTATACAGAGGAGAACATTTGGCTCTGGTTTAAAAGTGGTGGATTATGAAAGTAATATGGTGCCATTATATTCAGAACTGTGCTGAACTTCATTTCACCCCAATGTCAGGAGAGAACTGAAGACAAGAAGAAAGTATTCCAGTTGGCTGCAGGTAAATCTCATAATTCTTCTTTGAATGAAATACTGTTAAACCATATGTAGTTTGTAGATTCTATATTTACAGCTCCCTAGCCTCTTCCCTATAAAATTTAACCATCCACCTCACTTTACTACTTTCCATCCACTAAAGTTTTGAAGGTTTGAACACCTAAACTTTAGTACCGGATTTTTGACCTAACCCCTGAATATTGACCACACAGCAAGGCTGCAGGCCCCAGAGGTGGCCAGCGGGGACAAGAAGCCTGACCAGCAGGACAGCGACATCACCAGCCACGATTCTTCCATCCACACACCCTCGCCTGGACGCAATGGAAGTGTTACCAATTTCCAGTCCCCAGTTCGCCATGGCAACAGCATCCGCACCATCACCCAGTCGGCGTCAAGGACTGAGATTGTCAGGGCGACCACGAGTGCTGGATCGTCTAGAAGTCCAACAATGTCTATGCTGAACAAGCCACGGGTGGAGCAGGTCCCTAACAGGTGTCACACACACTCCGTCTGGTCTGGCAGTGGCCTTTTACACACAGTCATCTGTGTCTGTATGAGGACTAATGGCTGTTGTTAGTCCCAAATAAACCTCTAAAGCCAGGGCTCACACCCTAGCCTACAGTTTCACCTTTGTGAAAATATGCACACTTCATTTATGCACAGTATATGTATGAAGCATTTGGATGCTTTATCTGACAGGGAAATGCAGGAGACTGTTTTACTGAAAGAGCCGCTGGCCAGGTTTAACCCTTGCTGCATGGCCCAGCCTGCGCACCATGTCAATAGATGTCTGAAAGTTTCATTGCAGAAAATGGCCATAGTATATCTGCAATCACTGTGGATCAGTGACGTTTTCCATAGCATAACTGTGTAGCGAATGGCTTTGATATTTTGCCTATTGATCTCGAATAATTCAAAAATGACATTATATAGATAACAGATAATCACTGAGGTTTTTACAGAAATGGGATGTTTCTATTATCCTAAATTCCTTTGCACGTTTGGTATGGAGTACTGTCAATGACGAACGAGTCAACGTTACCGACATTGGCTGTGGTAATGATGTAACATTTCATTGCCTCCACAGACACCCTGTCTACCCTGGAGGACCCAGTGGAACCTGCAGGTCCAAGTCCTATCACCAAGTGGCCTACAACCCCCCGACGCGCTACTCCTTAGAGAACATTCACTCAGACCCCCTCTACAGAAAGACCAACAGGACCATGCACCCTGCAGAGGCAGCTGGGATAGTGACAGCCCAAAGCTACGCGGGCCGACGTGCACACACCACTCGCTACGTCATTGTCAATGAGCACGAAGCTAGGAAAAAGTTGCTTCGATCTGCCACGCGCATTCCTCGCCACTTCCGGATGGAGGAACCGGTGGGCGAGATTGTGGAGCTGATCCCACGGAACATCAAGCGCTACACGCCGCGGGTTCCGTATGGGCACTCGCATAGGTCGCATCCAACACAGCCGCACCTGAGTGAGGAAGAGGAAGAAGAAGAGGGAGGAGGGAAGCGCGAGGCTAGGAGAGGGTTGTTTGGGCAGACGCACCGGCCCCGGTCCCTGTCCGACCTCCACCAGCCGCCCCGCTTCTACATCGGGGAGCGTGTGGATAGCCAGCTTTCTATGGCACCAAAAGACAGCTGCACTGGTAGGGGCTGCTACGGCGGTGGAACACAAGAAAAGGACAAAGAAGACTGGGAGAATATGGAGACACGCTTGCACTCCCTCTCCCAGACCAGCATCAGGGGAGCAGATTTTCCACCAGCAGCCCCCCCAGCCAGGCAGACACAGTCCCCAGCCAGACAGACACAGTCCCCAGCCAGACTCTCCTACTCCACGGGTAGACTTGCACACTCCTCGCCCCAGGGTTCTGGAAGACGCTTGGAGCCCCGGGTCAAGCCCATGACATCTAGGTCTATTCTGGAACCGTCCCTGACCGAGTCGGACTCTGCCTCTCTGGCCTCCAGCAGTGACCAGCAGAACAGCAGCACGGACCAGTACATCCAGGTCATTCACAACAAGGAGAAGTACCTCAAGTCTGAGGCCAGGCAAGGTAAGCTGGCTAAGAAGAAGTCCAAAGTGAGTATAGATCTCAGTGTACCCGATTCTAAAGAACTGGTCTGCTCTAATGTATAGTTGGAGTATTTGTATTCTGAATATGTTCATGTCCAGGTGTGAGCTATGTAGTCCTTTATTTCTATAGGTTTCCATAAAGTAGTAATGTACACAGAAAAAAAAGACAACAAAACTAGTAGATGTAAAGTCTAAAGTCCATTAATGTCAATTTTAAGTGCATGTGTTTTAATAAAATGGTCTGTGCTCTATATTATGCATAAACGATTATATGCTCACAAGGTCTTGCACACTGTACCTGTACTTGTTCTCTAGTCTTTGCATAAGAATCAGATGCATTGTTCTACTCGTTTGGTTAACTTTTGTTTACACTGACAGTTAGTGTTTGTTTTAGGTTTGCCATCAGGTGTTATAGTACTGGCTATTGTATGTATACTACATTTTGGCAAACACATATTGGCATCAACTCAATAAAACTATGATAATGTAGTAAAGTATGTTTTGTAACATATATTAGACGTTGGGATATGTATAAAGTGAATGTAGATTGCTGCAGTTTAATATGTTAATATTTGTTTTTTTGTCACTTTGGTATTATCATCAATAGTATGTTGTGGCTTTTCAAAACTCTTAGTACAAAACTCCAAACTGATCACACTTGTTACCCATTAAATATTGAATTCAAAACAACTGATTTTGCATTAATTTTGTTTGGAAAACAATTTCACCTCAAGATCATTTATTCAACCACTAAATATTTGTCAAATGACTACATTGGTTAAGTCACCAAACATAACATTGTGCAATTTTCTCAGTTTAGTCATTGTATCAATAAGTTATTCCAGACCACAAAATGTAAGAAACATGTTTCAAAATGAGTCTTTGAAGTGCTTAAGGTAATCTTTTACAATTTATTTCACTGTTTCCACATTACTACACTACCCATCACAATTGACTGAAATAATTTCCATTACTTCTATCCCATAATCAAAAGTGTGATCATTGAAGACATCCTCTACAATTATTGATGCAAAAAAATAACTGTTGCAACATAGCAACATTGTTTTTTTGTCTAATCAATTGATACTATTACAAAGGAAATGACAGAGATGTCAGTGTTTAGAACACACTACACTAATTTGCATTAATTCTGCCTTCGGGATTTGGTCATGATATTCTGTCCACGTAACAATGAATCTTCATTTTTCATGCACTTCAGTTAAAATATTTTGCCATGTGAATCCAAACCTGATATTGGTCACCAGTGATCTCATGACATGTCTCATCCATGAGCTGAAAGAGGGTGACTTGCTGATGGTGGTCATAAACCACCTCCAAAATGAAATAGAGCCAGGTCTAGAGTCAGGAAAAGTGGATTGTCACAAATCTATGGCTTCAGAGTGGCGATTCTGTTCTTTTCAGTCTGCACATAGTAGGCAAAAGTATGTCAGATATAAACAGTATATTCACCAAATGGTTGAGTGATGATCAATTACGAACAATGAGAGTAGTGAGCATAGGAATTCTAACAACAGAGAAGAAAATCCTATCAAACGTTTTGGCCTATGTTCACAATCTGTGTCTGGGCCATGGTCTTGGGTTCTAGCTATTTAAAACTTCAACTCCCAGCATTCACTTCAACACTGACAAGAATCCAACCACCAACCGGTAAGCAGAGCTACGTTCTTTTCCTCCATTCATTTATTATCAGTAGGGGAAACGGCTAGCTAGATGGCTGGAGAAAATGCATAGCTATTAACTATAAATTAATCTTATTCTGTTTTTCGCAATCAAGTCATAGTTATCTTTGAACGAACCTCTTGGTTGTAGCCATAGGTGGCTGTCTTGCTAAATAGTCAATTCTTGCCCATTCAAGCGTTACATTACTAGCTCGTCTAACTTAGCTAGCTAACGTTACTACTGTATACATTAATATAGTCAGCTACGTCTTTGTGTCGGTTACTAAATGTCACCAGCGCATATTCATATTTTACGTTTCGTACTCCCCGATAGTTATCTTAGCTATTCTGTGTATCTGGCTAAATCAATTTCGAATCAACACTAATGCTTTTAGCTAGGTAGCTAGCCGGTTAGCCTGATACTGACAGCTGGCTAGCTAGTTCAATAGACACCCCATCTCCACATCTAGACAAGTGGCAGATTCAACAAGCATGGATTACCAACACATAGCGAATGCAGTTGGGGACTGTCTTTTGAGCTACACCAAGGACGAGTCTGGGTGGAAAGTCTGTAAGAAATCGGTGTGTATTGATGTCGGCTATTCTACCTACTAAGTAGTGCTTCAAACCGAACGTTTTACTTTCGAAACGTTTCTTCAACAAACAAACAGGGAGGGACTTACTGTATCACAGTTTTGTCCAATAATGTGTTGGATGAATTAAAATGTCTTTGACCGTTTTGTGATTCAGATTTTCTATTGGTCAGAATTCAGGTGGCTCCATCCATGTTATTCTTCATTTGACGAAACGTTTTGCAACTAAGACATACACCTCAAATGCAATGGGTGACGACAAGCAACCGATATTTAGTTTTTGAGAAATGTATGTTGATTTTCAGAATGACATCATTGTATCCTGGCGGCCATCAACTGAATTCCCTGGGAATGTGTAAGTATGAATTATTATAGTTATTATGGCAAAAATAATGATTTTTTAAATAACCTTTTTTTCTGGATAGCCTAGTAACGTCTGATCAAGGATATGAAGTTAGTTCAATTAATGAAGTCAACTAACATTCATTTAAGCTGTTTATCATAATAGATATAATAGACACCCTGAAGAAGGACCATCGGACCATAACGGTGTGTTGCTTTCTTTTTCTCTACTTTTGTTTCACTCCACCAGCACATCGCCTAACCAGGTGTGCGTTTTCTCCACCTTTAGCTTGTCAGTGCAGATTAAGCAGACAGCATAATCCCAGAGTTTTTAAACCAAGAGATGCATCATCGGAATGATAGCAAAGCAGACTTGACAGACCAGACGTTTTTCAGCGCATGAGCTATGCTAGCTATACGTCGCCATCACATCACCTACAAGTGATCGGGTATTTCTATTGGAGAAGTCGTTTTTCCGTATATTCATACTAAACCATCAGTGGCTTAGTCCTTGACTAAAAGCATTCCTACTGGAGAATCTCTGATTAGTTTTTTTCTCAGAAACCGAAAGAACACCCCCAAGTGTTAGGCCTGTCTCTATTATCGGTTATGTCTGGCAGGTATAAGGGGGAGGCGGTGGTCAAGGGAAGCCCGGAAAAGGTATGGGAGTGTCTGAAGCCAGTGCCCAATGGACTGCGGGTGAAATGGGACAACAATGTCAAGAAGTTTGAGCTCTTAGAGCAAGTCACCGAGGTAGGCTAAGTTCAAAACCAGTGAACCCAACTACTACTATTTGTCAGTCATTTGCATTTTAGTCATTTTGTGGTCAGATGCTCTTATACAGAGTTATACATACACACATTGGTAATTATGCTAAGCCCTGAAAGCAGGAGAATGATTATGTTAGCTTGGTGGCAAAAGCTTTTATTGGCCACACTGCTATCCAAGGTTAGTGTTGTACATTGATTAAACCAGGCCTCTGTTGTAAAATCTCTTCTGTGATGCATCTTTTGAAACAAAGAAGAACAATGTTTTGGATTGTCACATAGTTTAATCTGTTTTACAACATGTCCTGCTAAACAAGCCCAGGGTTTATCTTGTGGAATGTGGCAGATAGTAATGTCATGAATAGAACTTATGTTGATTCCTTATTTTGGATGTTAGAAGGGTATATTTGGTTATTCAGTTTCATCTTTCTATATAAACATTCCATAAGGATGTGTCCTGCCAAGCAAGGCCAAGTGTTAACCTGCCTAGTCTCTTCCCACTTACAGAATATCACAGTTTGTCGAACAGTCACGCCATCAGCAGCCATGGGTATAATAGCCCCCAGAGACTTTGTGGACGTTATTCTGGTTAAGCAATATGACGACGGCACCATTACGTCCAATGGTGAGTAACACATCCTTCTTCTTTTAATTTTTTCTGTACTGTCCTCTACTGACTTCCTAGACTGTGAACCGTCTTGGGGTTTTGTATGAGGAACTACTTTGATTTTTTAGGGTTTTTACAATAACATTGTAAAGAAATAATAAATAACAACAAAGCACCGGGATGTAAAGACAGATTACATCATTCAAACAGCCGTTGGCTGATATCAGCAGAATACATTTACATTTAGTAGTAAAGCGCAGGGGTTCCCACGTATGAGCTATCTGGGGGACCTAACCCTTATCTGATTTGAGGGGTAAATAGACTTTCAAAGGAGGTGTCATGACAGTATATTGCATTTATTATTTTAATGTTATTATTGTAATAGACCCTGTTATAGAAATATCACTCTCGATGCAAACTTCATGGAGATATCCCTATTTTACTCCTCCTAGTGGAAATTCTCTTAATTAAAGTGAAACCAGTTAATTAAAACACTGCATTCAAATACAGTTAGGTCCGTAAATAATTGGACACTGACACAGGGTTTGTTATTTTGGCTGTTTACCAAAATATATTCAAGTTATTCCCAGTTAAATAATAAATATGGTCTTAAAGTGCAGTCTCTCACCTTTAATTTGAGGGTATTCATATCCAAATTGGAGGAAGGGTTTAGGAATTACAGCTCTGATACTGTATCTAGCCCCCTCTTTTTCAAGGGACCAAAAGTAATGGACAATTGACACAAAAGCTGTTTCATGGACAGGTTTGGGCTATTCCATTGTTATTTATTCATCAATTAAGCTGGTGAAAGGTCTGGAGTTGATTCCAGGTGAGGCTTTCGCCTTTGGAAGCTGTTTCTGTGAACCCACAACATGCGGTCAAAGGAGCTCTCAATGCATGTGAAACAGGCCATCCTTAGGCTGCAAAAAAAACATCCATTAGAGAGATAGCTGGAACATTAGGAGTGACCAAATCAACAGTTTGGTACATTCTGGGGAAAGAAGAACACACTGGTGAGCTCTGCAACACAAAAAGGTGTGGACGTCCACGGAAGACAACAGTTGTGGATCGTAGGATCCTTTCTATGGTAAAGAAAAACCCCTTCACAACATCCAGCCAACTCTCCAGGAGGTAGGCATATCATTGTCCAAGTCTACCATGAAGAGAAGACTTCACAAGAGCAAATACAGAGGGTTCACCACAAGGTGCAAACCATTCATAAGCCTCAAGAATAGAAAGGCCAGATTAGACTTGCCAGAAAACATCTAAAAAAGCCAGCCCAGTTCTGGATCAGCATTCCTTGGACAGATGAAACTAAGATCAACCTGTACAAGAATGATGGGAAGAAAAAAGTATGGAGAAGGCTTGGAACGGCTCATGATCCGAAGCATCATGAGGGGACTGTGTATGAAGGGGAGTGTGTATGAAAATGGTTGCTATTCCTATACGTTTCATGTGATATTTTTGTTCAACCCCTTAACCGTATACTCTCACCTTATAGCACACTCGCTATATTCACTTTCACTTTTGGTTGATCAGCTTATGAAAGCTTTAAAAACTGTTTTATGATCTTTTAAAAATATATATAAACAATAGCATGTCTATTTACTAGTTCTGTGACGGTGGATATTCAGCCCACAACCATAGTGTTGCAAATGCAATGCTCAGCTAAGGAGCAGTAAAGGACAATAGTAACTATTACTAATGCATTCACCCTATCTCTCAGAGCGAGGCTGGCTGGAAGGACGTTATCTTGTCAACTGACCCAGACCTACTGAGGCCTGTGCCTAATCATGCATGGTGAAATGTGGGTCATGTAAAGATTGCATGAAATGGAAAGGGGGAAAAAAAGCAGAAACTGTGTGAAATGGGCGTGTGGGCTGAGCGCTATAGTGCCCTATAAAATGAACAGTGTAGAATATGGGTTCACTGGGTCTACACATCAAACACAATTTAACAATAGTGTTTTTCTTTTTTTCTTTAGTTGGTAATCAATTCATTGTGTTGAAAGCTTCTAAATGTTCCCGGTGAAGAACAACAGTCGTGCACGTGTCCACCGTTTTGTATAGCTGTTGGCAATGATGCTAGTGAAAACAGTTGTGGATGAAGGGTTTCCAAAAAACCTTCTAATTTCCTGCTAACTGCAAAACAACCTATGCTTACCTGGCTGAAAAACATTATTACTTGCTATAGAAACATGGCACCTCTAAGGTGCCCACTTGTAAAACAATAAATCAAAAGCAGTCTCCTCGTGTGCTTTAAGCATTGTTTTGGTTCAGAAAGGTTTTTCTATTAAAACATAATTTAATAATAATACCACATAATAAATATCCATATTTTTTTAATTCAGCGGAATGAGGCACAAAATAACATTTTATGTAAATGTAATTACATATTCGGTAATTACAATGTTTTGCTGTGGCAGGGCTAGGCAGCTCCAGTACTAGAGGGCCAAAACACTTCCGAGTTGCTTAGCACCTTACTGCAATGTGCCCTAGGCCTGTATATGAGATGTTTTGCCTTCACTTTACATGTGCCAAGTAACATTTTGTGCTTGATTTCATTAAAATATAATTAGTTATATGTGAACATATGCTATAATTGTAACCGTCCCATTTTTTTCTCTTTGTGCTCTGCCCGTTAGCCACCAATGTGAGCCACCCAAGCTGTCCTCCCCAACCAGGGTATGTGAGAGGCTTCAACCATCCTTGTGGTTGCATCTGTGTCCCCATCTCTGGGTGAGTCACGCTTCCGTTTCATAGTACACTTTCACTGTGCACTTGCTTTATACAGCACACCCATCTGTAACAAAAACATTTTGTTTAGTTCTGTCAGAACCGATAACGTTTTGGTGGAGTCAACAGAGGCTTTGTAGAGAGCTGAACGTCAGTGAACTCAAACGTGCAAGTTGCATAAGAAGCTCTGGCTGTGTCCTTAATCTGGCTTGCCTACAACTCTCTAATTGCACCGCATGCTATTTATAACGTAATGTTTAGTCAACATGCTACTTTTACACACTGTGGAGACATATTCATGAATGTGAAAATGCACCTGTACCTTTTTGTAATGCTTGACTACTATTCTAATTATTAGCTGTTTTTGAACACAAATGACTGTGAAACGATTATGTTGTTTCTTAACTTTATGTACTAGATAAAAGCCTGAATAAGTATGACGTTCAGGTTTTTAAAGAACCGTCGATCATCCTAATCTAAAATGTATACTGCGACAGCTTTAATTTGTGAATCTCTCTCATTAACTGATATTACCACCTAATTTATTCCCTGCTGTTCCTTGTGCGGTATTGCATCAATTCACGCTCTTGCTCTCTGTCTCTCCCAGTGAGCCGAGCAAAACGCAGGTTTTTAGTTTCTTCCAGACGGACCTGGGAGGCCTCCTGCCTCGCTCCGTGGTCGACTCCTTCTTCCCCTCCAGCATGGTGGAGTTCTACAATAATCTGGCCAAGGCCGTCAAGTCCCTCAAAGACCACTGATGCTTTCCCTTCCGTTAGATATGTGGGACTTACATAGACCACTCCCAGGACCAGCCTTCAGGGTGACTACACAACACTGAATGGTTAGCTATGAATTGGTGGAACCATGAAATGGTCAGTTGTAAAGAGGGTAAACAGAACTTTTGTTCTTGTTCTGACACACACACACACACATACACACACACACACACACACACGCACACGCACGCACGCACACGCACACGCACACACACTCAACTCTCAAGCCAAAAATGTCATAGGATCTATAATATAATACAAATTTCTTCACAGCCTCTTTCATTAAAAAGAGTAGTCACCTGGCCTTGCCTCTATTCTCAGAGCATAGTGACTGAAAGGGACATGGGAGAAGGACCGGTGAATACCTTTTTTACCCCAGCCCAGAACTTACAGGAAACTAACCTGATTTCAGGTTGTTGTTTTATACAATATTTGTGTTAGTGCTGGTCTGGTGCAAAACGCTGAACGTCTGGCACTGGAACTCTGCAGGTCCATGATTAGTGGCCACTGATGCAGTCTTACAAGTGAGTTCTGGGGTCTGTTGTTTTTTCAATCATTATTCTCTGGGGGAAAAAAATGTTATATTTGGATTTCCAGGGGAACAAAATAATGCTCATATGATGATGGGTTGTTTTCCTGAATCTTAACAATTTAAATAGAGGGTTATTCCAGAAAGTTAAGGATTTAAATAGAGGGTTATTCCAGAAAGTTAAGGATTTAAATAGAGGGTTATTCCAGAAGTTAAGGATTCCCTGAACATTTCTGGCTTATCTTAACAAAATAAGGGAGTCTTAGAGCTTTTGGTTCCAGAATAGCTGGTTGTTGTTTCAATCATTAGGTACAGAAACGCAGATCGGTTTATCCGACAACTCGTACATGCCAGCAACATTTAAAATAATCCTCATGACAGAAAACGTGATGAACGTCATGGGGTCAAAAGCAGGGCATGATATTTTAGTAGCATGGAGCAAGAAATCTTTTTCAACGCCTCCAACAATCATGTAGATATTTTCTCCAAATGAAGGGACACCGCCGCCACTGCAAATGCCAGTTTGTAAGCCTGGCAGGTAATAACCGGCAGAATAAATTCATAATTGAATTGTCATGACTTAATCACCAAATTGGCCTAAATACATATGGGTTATTATTAATAACGCTTTTAATTTATAGAGGACTTTTGTTGCAATGCTCATGATACTTGTCAAGCCTATAACCTAAATTGCATTAGCCTACAGTATGTCTCAGTTGCAATGGTGTGGAATACAGCACATGTTCTGTTTTTTGTGACAACCCCATGGTAGCAAAAATATACAAACTAAATATATGAACAATATTAAAAACAACTAAATTATTAGTTGGGAAAAATCACATGCAATACAATAGACAGAGATTGAATAGTGGTCGAAGCGAAACCACACTACATTTGAAATGTATGGGTTGAATTTGGTGGCAAGAAAAATTCTTAACTGAATGGAAAAATGACAACGTTCAAGAATCAGTTCTGAATGATCAAAAGGATCCATTAGAGGTCCTTTAATTTGTTCCCTTTGTGTAACCCAGTGCTCAATGCAGGCTCCCATGTCAATTGGACTTTCTGTGAAGTGACAGACCATGGTGACGGAATAGACTCTAATTGGTGGATAAGCTAATTAGTCAATTTGACTAATAGTCAATTTGACAGGATAAGATCAACTTAACCTAGGAGGTAGCAGGTTTGGTTCATTGAATTTGTTGCTATGGTTTCCAGTCAGGATGCACTTAAGTTCTCTGAAAACTCAGAGCTTTCTCGAGTTCTGGTTTGACAGATCTCTCTAATTTATTAATGCAGCTTTCTGGAATAGCCCTCTGGTGTTAAAGGTGCCATTTGGTAACCAAGGGACAAACAATTTCACCATGAAACCATAAATCCCTTCAAAAACACGCACACACTATATTATTAGACATTCACTGTTTTTACATTGGCGAAGACCTTGTCTCTCAGTCCAGCTATTGGAAATCTAACTTACAGACCTTTAATCCCTTTGGACATTCATGAATAGAACTAGAGGCCAGCTTCTGAAAAACCATCTTTCTAATACAAAAAGAGAAAAAAATATTTCCTGTTCACCTCCCACCCCAAAATATTGAAAATCACTTTGAAATCTACAGTATATATTGTATAGCACTATGTCCTAGATCCTAAGTATATGCACTTAATTTTTTTTACAGTTGCTGTTGAATACAGTCCATTCCTTAATACTGGCTGCATCCTAATGACAGTATCATGCATGTTGCATGGACCTTACAGGACCCCCAAAATGGAACCAGGTTTCATTGGGAGAGTTATACCTCATTTTTTGTTGTCCTGTGTATACAGTAGTACTGTAGTTATAATGTTCCGGTTTTATTCTGTCTCCACATCCCTTTAATCCAAACCTTTGCCAGTAGCCTTTAGGCGGTGTCTATACAGCTTGCAGATTTGGCATGGTGGCTATAATCAACCTACAGTAACATCCCCTAACTCTATCCTAGTCCTAAAAAAAAAAAACCTAATCCTTGGTCCTACCGTATACACACCAAGGAATCCTGCTGCTGTTACTATTCTCTATGTAGATGGGGAAACGCAGAATTCATAATTATTTTTAAGAACAATTCCAATGACAATATGAATAGCTTCACCTACAGTAGTGCACTTCTTTTGACCAGGGCCCATAGATCTCTGTTTTAAAGTATGGGACTGTAGGCTATCATTTGGGGCCACTTTCAAGTCCCAATGTATCTAAACACAGCAGCGTAGGACTGCCATATTGTAACATCAGCTGTCTACAGTGTTCTGTTTTGCACTACAAGGAAAGGTATTACCAGCAAAAACCACTGTCTGTGGTGTGGCACAAGAGGGCAAGTCTGTCTGGGTCAGCGTGTGTCTTTACAGCGTCCTCTACTTGACATTCCTTCATATAAGTTGGCGTGAAAGGACTAGGTTGTCAAGCAGGCTGTCTTTTTCCGCGAGGTGGGTTCATCAGTTAGGTGAGAGGGGGGCGGGAGGGCCCTCTAAAGACACACCCCTAGCTGGTGTTGTCCTAGTGCTAGGTCCGTCCCCCCGCGCGCCACTGAATCTGTTACATGTATGACGATGAACCTTAATACGTATTCACATCGACCTTTTCAGCAATCTTGCGGTTACGTTTATGTCTTTTAAGTGAACGTGCACTACTTCCTTCTTACATCCTTTTACAAGTGCATCGCATCTCAACCTCGTCTACAACCACAAAGTCTTATATGCTTGCTTTTTTCCAGTCAATGTTTGCCTTTTGTCGGTGTGGTGCTATTAAGGCATCTTTTTGCTGTGTGTAATTGTACTGTAACTGGAACCTGGAGTTCCTACCTACTACTGAATGTGCTGTTGTCTTAACGTCACGGTACACCAGCTGTCTATTGGTGGTTTGTTTTTTTTTAATTTACTTGATCATGCATTTTGCAACAGGTATTGTGTGTGTTTTAGGGTATGTGTTGAATGCTGTTTGTTGTCCTCCTGTTGCAACTCCTGATTATTTGAAAGAACAGCTGCCATGGAAAGTGACTGATGGTGACATGTACTGTTAGACATGTACATAGGAGAACAAAAACACTTTTCCTAAGTCTAGGAGTAGCAAAATGTGGGTTATTTTCTCAAAGGATCCTGCATTGAAGGTTCCGGGATCTGGGAATCCTCCATCTGTGATTTCTGGAAACTTGGGAATTTGCACCCGTAATCCTGATCTGGACTCTACTGTACTGTATGACTACTGTACACTGTATGTTTCACCGAATAGAGTTTGTACCTCACGTATTAAAAACAAAGGACCATTATTCCATAGGCTCCTACTGCTTTCTGTGTTATAATCACCACTGCACAACAGATAGGAAAATGGTTAGACCCACAACAAAATGTTACCACCTGATTGTCACATTTGAGAATTGGTTATTTCAAATGATGGGTTGATAATAGCTGTTACAACCCAGAAGTCCCGTTTGACGATTCCCATCTTTAAATAGTGTGTAATGCAAGATTTAAAGGAATTCTAGCTGATGTCTCCTCTATGCTGAAATATGCTTCAAATATCTATTGATTTCCAGTTGTGAATGTTTGGCAACAGTCTTGTCAATAATCTTTTGAAACACAGATTGAAAGACAGTCTAGACACACATTTGTTTAAATTATTTATCAATATATCTTTATAAGCTTTATACATTCATAAGAGTTTCATATCCGTAGTACATTCCAATTTATTTTTGTACAAAATGTTTTTCCTTAATGTCTAAGGTCAAATCTGCTCCACTTCAGTTACATCATTGAATGTAAATACAGCTCAGCTTGTACTAATTGGTCTTTTAATCAGTGCTACGAAAGCCCTGAATACCAAGGTAATGTATTTATTTTTGCCAAGAATCCAAGTTTCTCATTTAAACTACTTAATATTTTGTTTGAATGACACTGTAGTATCTTTTTTAAATTACTTGTTATCCATTGATAGCTCTTAGCCTAAAACACGTCTGTTTTTGAATGCCAGAGTATTAGGTGGGTGATTGAGTGAGGAGAAGAGCTATGGGCTGAATCCTGTATCTGATTTAATACATCTGGGTACCCCATCCACATGAGTCTATACCTATAGTTTCTATTTCTGACACAGCACTGCTCTTCAATCACCCACTTGATGCTCTGACATTCAAAAGCAGCCTTGCTTTAGTATCAATGAATTATGCCCATCAATTGGTAGAATAATGATGAATGGCTGCAAAAACCATTACATGGTCTGACAAGCACAACTGTGCTGCGTAAGAAATTAAGCCCTATTACACAAATAATTATCTTAGTACATTTAAATGAGATACAAGTTTTTCAAACTAAATGAACCTAAGACTTGGCAAAAAAAAAACGCTTCAGAGCTTCGATAAAGCGCTGACATTAACTGATGTGAAAAAATCTAATGTTGTTTGTGAAAATACAAATTAGTAGAAAAAAGATACAAACAGGTCTTCCTGTGTTAATGCAGCTATTGGTTTGACCTTAATTTTGATGTTCTATTTTTGGTTTGAAGTTTCAGTCTTTGGTCTAGAAAATTGTTCCAACATATCAAACATTACTGCATGGTATTTGATTGTGTGACAAATTCACATCACATAAAACACTTTCTAACAGTCCAAAGCGACAGAAAGGTTATGTAAATGCTCTAACTGTGGTCCCTGAAGTTCTGGATATATAAAGGCTTTCAAAGCACCTGTAAACTCACCGCTCTTCATTGAAATATGATTTGATATGAAATATACAGCATTCATAACTATGTTTACTGTACTCTTATGAAATGCTCATACACACCGATGATCAGTCATGTTGGTTTCTGAACTGTCCATGCCTAATGCAATCAGTTATATTTTTCATGTAGTTAATATATTTTACAACTGCTGATGAAACTAACACTTCTGACGAGCAGGTTTCAGTAAGGGGCTTTATCGTTAGTATGGTATACTTTATTATTACCCAGAAATTACTTTAAAAGTATGCAAAAAAATGGCTCTATTGGCCTATTGGGGAAATTGTAGTTGGTTTTGTACTAAAATTGTAAGATATCCCAACACTGATATCTTATCAGATTCATATAAAAGGCTGCTATAAACAGGGCATTTGAGCCTAACAAAGCCAACAGGAGATAAGAGTTGCCTAGTGAAGCTGCATCAGCTGAAAATCAGACACGCCAGTCATCTTCCAACATCAAGGCTCAGACTGAAATGGCAGTATCAAAATAGCTGTGTTATTCATAAACGTTTTCCTTTATATATGTTTTGTAATTACAGGGTTATGGGTTTGATTCCCATGGTGGGGGGGGTGGCAATATGAAAATGTATGCAGTCGTGTCAGTCGCTCTGGTTAAGTGTTTTCTAAGTTGTACACATGAAATAAATTTGTGTTCACCGCCGTATCAAACTGAAAACATAATGTGGGTAAAAAAAGATTTCAAATATCACTTATTTATCCCCAGTAGCTTTAGAATTGTCATGTCTTGGGCTGTGATGGTCAAACAAAATATTGTTTGATTAATATTGCCTTCCACAATGTAGATGATGCTGCAGTCACTTAGAAGCACCTAAAGCAACTTGAAGTTGATCTCCTGATTTGACAGATACCTGTCTCAAACTCGGGACCTCTGCTTCAGAAATGTGTGACCCCCCTCAAGCAACTCTGCTGTTGGCTGTGACAACTCAAAACAAGCAGTTGTGCAGCACAAACGTGAACATTCAAAGCTGAGGAGTAAATTTCACACATTTCAATGTGCTACATTCACCCCTGAAAAAACATCTTCTATTGAAACCATTGCTTAGATCTGATCACTAGGCACCACTAGCCATGTTTATTACTCATTCTTAACATGCTTCCTTTCTCCCTAATTTGTCTTACTGACTGCAGTATCTTTAGACTGGCACAGATGACCAAAAGGTGAATAGTCATCTGATTGTGATTTAAGTGTATGCTATGTAGACAGACAAAATCAGGAATCAAGATTCAACACTGGTTGCTTAGCTTGCACCACCTCCTCCCAGATACCTCCGTTTTCTTCTGATGTTGAACACCTCACATTCAGTCATGTGAAAAAGTAAACCCCCCTGGGATTCTTTTTTGACTTATGGATATGTTATCTTAATTTCACTGTTGACAGATAAAAGTAACCTACTTAAACAAATTACACTGAAAGATTATACTTTGCAATCATTTAAAAAAAAATCAACAGAAATGCAATTTCATGGTGCAGAAAAAATAAGTACACCCCAAGCTTCAATAGCTGGTGGTTTCCTACTTTGGCAGAAATAACTTTATGTAGCCATTTCTTGTAACTATCAGTCTCTTACATAGACTGTGAGAAATGTTTGCCCATCCTTCTTTGCAGTACTATGTACCTCAACTGTGTCATGTTTGAGGGCTTTCACAGCATTTCGATAGGATTGAGATCTGGCCTTTGACTCGACCATTCCATAACCCTATATTTCTTGTTTTAAGCTTTTCTGTTGTTGCTTTGCTTCTGGTTTTTGGACCATTGTCCTGGCAATATCCATTTTTGTTTCATCTTTTTGACAGATTGCCTCACATTCTCCTCGAGAATTATCTGGTACATTATGGAATTCATGGTTGACTCAATAATGGCAAGTTGGCCCTGAGGCAGCAAAGCAGCCCCATACCGTAATGCCACCCCCTCCATGCTTTACGGTTGGTATGAGGTTCTTCTGTTCAAAGGCAGTATTTTGTTTTCACCAAACAACTCCACCTTTGACTAATCTGCCCAGAGCACATTGTTCCACATCAGTCATGTCTTGATATTATTTGTTTAGAGCAGAGGTTTATTCCTTCTCAACCTCCCAGGTAGGCCAGGTTTGTGCAGTTTCTTTCTGACATGAGTTATGCACTTCAACATTTTGGGAAAATAGGGCTGTAGATCTCTTGATGTTACCCTGGGGTTCTTAGAGCCTTTTATGAACATCTTTCAGTTACTGTAGCTCTCATTTACACTTGTTTGGGTACCTGATTCTAATTTTAGCCATTTAATGTGATGGCAAAGACGGGTATATTACCTTTTTGCATGAGGAAATTGCATTTGTTTTTTTTAATTGCTTACATTCTTTCAAGGTTTGTTTTTGTGTGATTTGTTTAAATTAGGTTACTTTCATCAATGAATTAAAAAAAAAAGTTTCCAGGCGGTAAACTTTTTCACATGACTGTACATGACATTTATGACGTTTATGACGGCCCGTTCTCGACAGAGCAACTTGTACAACCAATGACCACAAGTGTCAGAATCCGTCATTAAATGGTTTCACCATCCATATTTGTTTTTAGATGTGATTAATTTCCACACAACGTACCACTCCGGGTGACCGCAGTGACATGTCCCTCAGGCAGAGCTTTCCATCTTGTCATACCTCTTCCTCCGGATGACTAAAGTGACGTGTCCCTCAGGCAGAGCCTTCCACCTTGTCATACCTCTTCCTCCGGATGACTAAAGTGACGTGTCCCTCAGGCAGAGCCTTGACGATGTTCCAGGCTTCAAAGCGGCTCAGTTCCTGAAGGGAGGTGCTCTGGACCTGCAGCAGTTCATCCCCTGACTGCAGCCCACTGTGCTCTGCAGCGCCACCTTTTGGGGATCAGGAAAATACACTTTCACATAGTTCTGGAATGGAGATTCTACGAGGTGCAGATCAGCTACCCACTTACAGTTCTAGTGCATTGCACATGTAACTACAAGGTCATGGGTTTGATTCCCACTGGGGCCAAACATACTCAAATGTATGCATATGCTTCAAGCTGCTTTGGATGAAATTATGAATTATATGTTGTTTTTGTTTCAACTGAATTAGAGGTGAGAGGTCTCCGGACATGGTGTGACAGAAATCCATCCTTTGGGTTTGTATACTTGAGGCCACTGTCTCCACATGAACCTTTAGGGATTTTTGTTGTAGTTGAATGGTTCTGGTTGAACTATTAATCTACCTCATCTTGTGACACTGTACCTTTAAATATCCTGTTGATGACCAAGGGCTTGTCTCCATTAATAGATCCTTTCCCGCCTTCCAAACTGAAGCCCACGCCCCCTCCTCCTTTCTCCAACTCCACCGTCAGCAAAGATCCTCCGTCCTCAACTACAGGGACAAAGACCATAATCAACAAGTGTGCATACACCATGATCTGTGTGTACACACACACACACACACACACACACTAGCACCATGCCATCATGTGTGTTGTTTTACTTGGTTACCTACTGACCTGTAGTGTTGAGGTCTGCACTGCTGCTGTTGATAGACAAGTCATCAGCCTTGTTCCCTCCTCCTGCTCCTCCACCCTCCTCCCTCCCCTTGCTCACCACCACCACGGCCAGTTTCATGTTACGGGCTTGGCGCAGTGCAGCGGTGGCGTCGGCGTGGGTCACGCCCCTCAGTGTCTGCCCATTGATGGACAGCACCTCGTCCCCCTTCTCCACAGTCCCCTCCTGGGCAGCCAGGCCGTGAGGGAACACACGGTGGACCTAGGGAGTGAGGCATTCATCACAGCACTGATATTGGGATTCCCAGACATTTGGACATCTGGCCATGCTTAAGGACGGTTTCAGGCCTTTTGGGTCTTTAACCCCTGTCCGAAACCTTAGTTCTAACAATGCAATATAATACCACTTGTATTGGCCATAGGTTACTTGAAACTATGGAAATCTGTCTTTGGAGTGATTCTAAACTTCTCCAGATAGCATACACATGCAAATCCAATTGCATCACTTTTCATCTGCTCTAGCATAACTGTGTAGTGTGATTGGTTGGTTCTACTGCGGGTTGCAGTATACACTCACTGTGGTGGCTTTGCTCTCCAGGTCTATCCCACCTGCAATGCTGAAACCAAGACCTGCCCCCTCATCCTTGTGCAGAATCACCACATGAATATCCTGAAATTGCTGGAAAGATGGAAGGAAAGATGTCACCATTTCTTTTAACTTTCAACAGAATATGTCCTGTTTTTCCATTCCACTATTCTACTGGCCTAGTAGGTTTTGGAATCATTTCAAATTATTCTAGCTAGATTTATAACAATAAAACTTAAAAAAAACTAAAAATAGTTCTTGATCTTATCTAGAGTAGGATTCCTGATTTAGGATAACGTCCCTCCTGTCCATGTAGTTTTATTCAGGGTGATATAAAAAAAACTAAACTGATCCTAGAGCCGCAGAAGTCTTACTACTTTGAGACAGTTGAGAAATATTGGTCCTGTTTTCATTTACGACATGAGTCATACAGTTTGAAGCATCTGCATTCACAGATAAATCAAAGTTGGATTTCTTAATAAACCTCAGCTGCAGCTAGTGATCATTTCCAGATGGTTTTGTGTTTTCTCTGAGAGAGCTGTTTTTTACCCAGCCCAGGGGACGCAAGCATCTTGCTCTCTCCTCCAGGCTCTTTGCTCAGAAGAACATCTGTCTGCATTTCCTTTCTCGCTATGTCTGAAACGGGTCTCCCTACAATCTGTGTGTGTTCTTGTGGCGAGATGTGATTCATGTCTATGTACATGTGGGACCTCACAAAGATAGTAAAACCTGAAAAATAAATCCCCAGAAGGATTTTTGGCAGGTCCACACTAGCAAAAATAAAATTTTCAACACTGGAATTAAGTTTATAGGAAATGGTATAATTTTGTATAGTGTTAGAATAGGGATTACTTTTAGGTTTAGGAACGTTGGGCTAGGTTAAGTTTAGGCATACAAGTTAGGGTATTGGGGTTAAGGGTAGGGCTAGGTGTAAGACTAGGGAACATGGATTTCTGGTTCAAGGTTAGGTCTCAGGTCTTTACATGGATTTCTGGTTCAAGGTTAGGTCTCAGGTCTTTACATGGATTTCTGGTTCAAGGTTAGGTCTCAGGTCTTTACATGCATTGAATTTGTGTATGTGTGATTGTGGAAGCTGTGATTGCCACACAGAACGGAAATGAAGAACTGAAACAAATACACACTGCCAAACTCTGTCTTCCGGAAAGACTCTCAGGTAGAGAACTGAATGTACTGTGTGTTTTTCTGTGTATGAATTTCTTTGTGTATGCGCTCCTGCGTGCATGTGTGTGTTTTGTATACATTTCCATACACTACATACACAGTCTCTGCAGCTGAGCACTCTAACTTCACACTTAATGATTTATGAAATAATTATTGTATTTTTAAATAGAAACGTCTTTTCGTAGTGTGATTTATTCTCTTTAAATTGGATTGGAAATGAAAGGATTAACTTTGAAGAGAAAAAAGATCCCAATTGTTCTGTGTAGATTATCTCGCTAGTGAGCTCAGGCATTGGCTAGGCCTTCAAAAGCTTGATAGAAGGCATCTTCAGTTCAACTGTATTAGGGTTTAGTGAGAAGGAAATCACATTTCCTCTTTGCAAAACTGAATGGAAACAAAGGCTGACAGGTCACTGCACTGGGAGAGGCTATACTGACATGTCTGGGCTGCAAAGCTAAAAGGTAACGCGTCTTAGAGCCGAACCCATTCATATAGATGAATTGTATTTGGCTGAAGACTGATTGTAAATTAATAAGACAAGTCATATTGTCTATTCACCATTTTGTTTGTTTGCTGGTATTATATGCAAATATTCACTAGTTATCTGCCGTTGGCCTAGATTTAGTCTATCCCTGGGCAGTGCTTTTTTAAGGTGAGTCACTGATTTGACAGGGATCAAATATAATTTATACTTGTATTGGTGGCTAAAATTATTGCTATATGCTAGCCAGCCCTTTCCCTGACTAATCCACATTCAGGTACTGGACTAGTTATAGCTTTGTAGAAGCACATACCCATGTACACCTTAATCTCTGGCAACGTTTCTGTAGTCCTGCGATGCTGATGTTAGCTTCACATCAGTTGCCATGGTGGTAAAAAAAGTGTTGCTGAGACCGGAATGGATATTGAAAAATGGGAAAGTAAGGCATGGGTGACAAGACTCTCAGATGCATGATCTCCATCATCATTTTACAGGCTAGATTTGTCCACCTACCCTCTTACCACTCCCATAGCAAGCAGTAGCTTCCAGTCTGACAAGCTAGCTATTGTAGAGGACACATTTTTAAGAGAATTAGTAGCCACATATTACTTTGATTATCTTCATCATGCTCTGTGTATTAATTACATTATGAACACCAATATTCCACCGTAAGAATTGTTTTGTCAAAATCCAGTGTAATTCTGTGTTCGAATCGGCAAACATTTCCTTAGGCTGTGAAATCTGAGTACACAGATGCCGGGAATGGGAGAAGACACTGGGTTCAAGGCAAACCCTGTTCCTAGGAGGAGATTGTGACCAGACATAAGGAGGCCTCAAACTATCTTATCCTTGGGTACAGTGGCAGATGCAAGGTAAGGATGGTAATGTGTCACTTTTATGTCCGTACAGTTTGGTGTAATAGGGACCCAAATGGTAGTGCAGTCTGGAGATCTTTGAACCATAGTTGCTATGATGGAGTAGCATTCTGTCTTATTTTTATTTGTGTGACAACTTGTTTTACTTGGATGTACCTTGAGCTGAAGAGTAGAATACTTTGGGAATTGACCAGGGTGTGTACTGTAGATAAGGTGAAACAGCTTTTCTTGACAGTTTTTTTTCCTAGTCGTTTTTACTTAAAATGCCTGACATTTACACTTTGTTTTAGGTTAGTGTGCAGATAGTTGTAGCTAATTAGTTAGCTTGGACTTTTTCAGTATTAATTTAAACAATAAGTAATCATCTCACTGGAGTGTTTTAAGTGTTGCATCAAGCTCAGTGTTGTTAGCTAATTTTAAGACAAGAATGCATTTGTTTTGCATACAGATTTATTTTACATTTTAACACATGAAACTGAACACGGTGTGTGGAAATAGTGTGATGGGGTGAAAGTGTGACCATAGGTGTGATAAGTGTGATGATAGTGGGATGGCGCCATAGGTTGTTTGGTGTTGCTGGTAGCTAGGCAACTTAAATAATGTTTCTGCTATTTTTATTTTTGATATTCCGGGGCTCCTCAACAGAAATCAGTTTTCTGGGGGAACTGGTACAATCTAGATGGACAGAGACAGACGAATAGATAGGCTGGCAGGCTGACTGTGTTATACAGCCTTACCTTCAGTGTTTCCTCATCCAGAGCTTTGACTTCCTGGATCATGTTCTGTATTTCCTGTGGAGGGATGGCTGAGATAACCGAGTGAGCAGATGCAGACGGGGAGGGATGCAAGACTAGGTCCCCTCCCTCCTCTCCTCTCTCGATGGTACACTCTCTCAACTCAGCTAGGCTGTGAGGTATAAGGAAGAAAAAACTGTTGAAGTTGCACACTGAAATGCAGAATAGCCACACACAATGAGGAACACACAGAACACACAACATGCACTTTCCATTAGCCTGGTCCTTATGGTTAATCACAGTATGTCCTTGCCTTTACACAAGTGTCTTGCTTGTGTAAATAAAGGTTCCAAAGATTACAACAGTATAAACATTATTGCTACTCTCATTGCCATGCATTTCATTTGCATAAAGAGGAAATAGTTATGTTTTTCTATTGTCAATATCCCACAGATGAATCTTTCACTCAGATTAACGCTTCAGTCATGATCGTCACATATCAGAATAAAGACATGCAATTTCCTGTTTCTTCACTTGTTGCGATCACACTTCCTCCTACTGAAGCTTATGTGGCTCTACATTGTTGCATTAAACACTGTGCAATATGGTGAAAATAGATGAAACTTTTGATGTAAAACATGCCTTTTCCATCTGATAATCTAGTTCAGATAGTTCATGTCATCTTTGCTTTGAAGAATCTGAGTTCCAGAGAGCTGTGGTGTCTTGTGTTTTCCATAGCAAGTAGACTACAGTGTAGGTACTGTACAGTATGTAATGCAGACTAACATCCATAGACTAGCATCCATATACGTTTTATTTTATCAGTGTTTGTCAATGAAGTGATGGAATTCCCTCCAACCCTATTGTATAAAGGATGTTTATGAGTTTGATAATTACCTGACAGAGAAACTATTCTCGTTGCTTTCGGAGCTAGGGGAGAGGGAGCTGTTTGTTGCACGGTCAGGCTCCTCTGGGCTCCGGGCTGGAGGGGTTCCAGGGGAAGGGTCTGACCCAGGGTTATCCAGCGCTGCATGGCAGTGGGAAGGAGGGGTCAGGGAGTGCAGTGAACGCATCAGGGCATGGGACACCTTGAATGGATTAGAGTGGGATTGAGATGGAGATTGAGTACATTACAAATGAAATCGTCTTATGATTAGTGCCACTGTTCTGCATTTTCCCACGCACATTTTTTTTATAACTTCCAAATTTTGTGATTCACAATAACAGCTTTAGTTCATCACAGCAGCTCTTAAGTGGGTTCTCGAGAGTTGAGAGCGAGACCTGTGCCCTCTCATACATATATCGCCCTATTGAACTTGCACCGATAAGGAGTCACTAAAACAACTGTCACTCTTCTTTGACATTTTACAATGTACATTTGAACAATGTAATATAAAGTGTGACCATAGACATACCTGGTTGCTGAAGGAAAGGATCTTCTCCAGGCTTTCTCCCTCCAGTCCTCTTGCTGTTGTTGACCCGTCAAGGAAGGAAGAGCTAGAAGGGGGTAGGCTGGGCATCTCTAGGCTGGCCTGCTCACCCTGAGCTTGGGAATGGCTCTCGACTCCATCCCTCTTCTCTGGGGGTTGCAGGGGACTAGACATCCGGGGCAGCTGGATAAAGGGGGAGACAGAGGCTTCCACAGCCTCATCCAGGGGCTTTGTTTCCGAGACGGCCTCTGGGAGAGCTGCTTCGGAAGCAAATGGCTTGACAGTGTCCTCGGGGGATTTTGAGTCACAAATCTCTGTTTTGGGATCTGTTGTCTCTTTCACTTGGGCCAGAGGTTCCAAGTCACGATAGGCCGTTGGAAGAGGAGGAGCACAGGGTAAAGGAGAAGGATGGGTGGTAGAGGAGGGTTGGATAGAGAGAGGAGAGGCCGCAGGGGGCGTAGAGCAGACCCCCATGTTTTTTTCCTTATCAGGAATTGGAGAGGTCACTTTGGCTCCTTTTCCTATGTCAGGTTGGACCATACCATTGTCCTCTAAAAGAGAGGGGTTACACTTGACGGTAGCCCTGTCCTTTAGAGGGAGGGAGGTGTAAGGCGCAATGGGCCTCCTACTATTAGCAACCTTCTCCTGACCATCAGGACTAGAGAATGTCTCGAATGAATGGATCTTCTGTTTCATTGACAGGTTGGTGGAGGTGGACCTCAGACTTACCCCAAAATTCCTGTTGAATTTAAAATAAATAAGAGTGATTGCCCTGCCATCTGGATCATTTACACAACTGTTGTTGGCTTAAAACTCTTCGAAACCAGTCACATGTACAATTAATTACTTAATTATATTAAAAACACAACATACGTTCCACCGCCTCTTTTGTCCAGGGGTTTGGTAATCTCCGGCTTCCTAATACTCCTGAGGCTCTGACGGTTCCACACAGGCTTCGGGGCCACCGGTGGGCCCTTCTTTACCCGTGGAGAGTCATCAGGCCTGGGACTGGGGGTAGAGGTTAGGGAGGGAGGGGTGGATGGCGTGGTCTGCTCTGAAGGCACGGATGTACCGTTAAGTTCAGCAAGCCCATCATACTCTCTGTGTTCGCTCATCGCAACTCTGGAGCGTGTGTCGTTTTGATGTGTGTTGGGTTGCAATGGAGTGTGTGTGGGGACGTAGTGTGAGCTGTGTTGCTGTGTTTGTCCCTGGTGTGTGCTACTGTGGGAGTGTATATTGAGTCTGTGTGGACTGGGATGATTCAAAAGGCTGTGCTGGGGGTCTCCAGGATCTCCAGGACCGGGGGGGCTGTCTGAGATCCTAACCCAAGGGTCATGCAGGATTTCTGGGGAGAGGTGCTCCACGCGAGCCTGCCTCTTTAGGGCTGGCTTCTTACTCCGGGAGCAGAGGTGGAGGGCAGTCTCAGTACCTGAACACAGACATAATAGCATCTAGAGGAGACGTACAGGTGCTTCAAAATCTCAGACCTGTATCAATCACAAACACTTAAAAAATAAAAAATCAGCCGCCTGCTACAGAAGCTGCTATTCAAACTGTTATGGAACCTGCAACTGAAGCTGTTACTGAACTTGCTGTTGAAGGTCCTAATGGACCT
The DNA here is from genome assembly GCA_016801175.1 of Esox masquinongy. Taxonomy (NCBI): domain Eukaryota; kingdom Metazoa; phylum Chordata; class Actinopteri; order Esociformes; family Esocidae; genus Esox; species Esox masquinongy. The sequence goes on from JACXGI010003772.1 coordinate 50,857, forward strand.
GCTACTGAACATGCAACTGAAGCTCAACCTGATACTGAAGCTCCTACTGGACCTAGTAATGAAGCTAGGTCTTTTTTGTACACTGCAAGCTACTTGGTCTTTTTTGTAGACTGCTAGCTGCTTGGTCTTTTTTGTAGACTGCTAGCTGCTTGGTCTTTTTTGTAGACTGCTAGCTGCTTGGTCTTTTTTGTACACGGCAAGCTACTTGGTCTTTTTTGTAGACTGTTAGCTGCTTGGTCTTTTTTGTAGACTGCTAGCTACTTGGTCTTTTTTGTATACTGTAAGCTACTTGGTCGTTTTTGTAGACTTCAAGCTACTTGATCTTTTTTGTAGACTGCTGGCTACTTGGTCTTTTTGTAGACTGCTAGCTACATGGTCTTAAGTACATTCATATGCAGGTAGTTGGTCCCACAAACAGAATCTCTGCAGGTGGAAAAGTTGTTGTGTGTGAAGTAATTTGTGTAAAAAGTAAGTAGAAAAGGTGACAGGACCGTCCCTTATGTGGCCCAAGGGCAGACACACACTGTCTTTACTAAACTAATGCATTTATCCCTGCACAGCATTCTGCTTTACTCAAGGAAATAAAGGAAATAGTTGTGCCATTCAATATCAAAATGTAAGAAAGCACCCAAAAGATTTCACAAAACTGGTCACAGCAACTCTAACTAACTTGTAGCCTCTTCAGGAAACACATTCACAGGATATAGAATGCAAATGGCCCCTACAGGTTCCTCAAGTCACTGTACATACAAAGGTGATTTCTTATCATTTTTTAAAACTTGAATGTCACTGACAAAGAAACATCTTGTGCATCCTCTGTCCATATCCACAATTATATTTCACAGCATAGATGGTATACAAATTCACAATCTATTAAGATGGTATTCAAATAAAATCCCCATGAAACACGTAGTAAAGTGTCCATACAGTACCTGTTTGTGGTCTGTCGTCTGTGTAGGGTGAGTTCTGATGACAGTCGGTGATGGTAGCGGAGAGAGTGTCTGACCGGATAAAAGTCTCTCTGCTTCCCCCTGAGTGTTCTCTCTCTCTTGCTGTCTCGCTCTCCACATCCTGGAACGCACACAAACAGGAAGTTAGAAGGCTGAGCACACGGCTCAGCCACCAACCACTGCAAGGTGTGGGGACGTAACCTGCATCCACGACCGCGCCCGTTACATCGACATGCACACATCCCACTCACAACGAATAGACGCCAAATGTAACTCGATCAGTCGCAAAGCCAAAGCAAGGCACTATTCTGATCGCCAGCAGCTTCATGCCTGGTGTTGGTATAACTCAATAATCTTTCACTATGACAGAGGAATAACTTGGGGAGAAGCCTTACTGCAAACACAAGAAGACAACTGAGGCTTTTCTCATTTTACAGTACTAATGATTTAGTCCTGTTTAATGTTTTAGGGACACTACAGAAAGTGAACATGGTTCATATTTAGCCATCAATACCCAGTGAAATGCACAAACGCATAACATTCTGTCAATAAATTAAAAAGGTATACTGGTATTTTCATATTGTATATTTGGACATGCACCATTCTCCAGCCAAAGTAATATCCATGCAAAACATTCACCAACACATTCAAGAGTATGAAACAGTGCCACATACATTTGTAAACAGTAACCTTACGATCTTTCTTAAGGCCTTGTAAACACTGCCAAATAGCTGGAAGCATGTACATGTAAATAAAGAAGCAGCACATGGGAGAGTGTTATGAAACAATAGAAGCAATAGCCATTAGTTTAAAGTACAATACACAGCTGTTTCCAAAGGTATTGGCACCCTTGTGCTTGAAATAAAGTGTGCAAGTTGTTGGTGAAAACTGTTGAAATTCTAAAATATTTTGATATCCACGTGTGTATTTCTTTGGTCTGCAGTTGAACAAAAGCCCCAAAAACAATTTACTAAATCTTAGCTTTTTTATATTATTGCCACCTTATTATTACCACCTTCTAGAAGTGGTTAGATGTTTGGCTTTAAGTAGGTTGTTCTCCTTTACTTTGGAACTGAACAAACCTGTGGTGAGTTGCAGATTCCTGCAACATGAAAATCACAAATTCAACCAGTTTGCATAGGGAAAATAATTCTCCTGGTTTGTGTCACTGTGTGTAGGAAGAAAATAAAGACAACATTGTCTGAGGTCAGACACAGGACCAAGCGTGGACAATCTCATAGCTACAAGTCCATCTTCAGAGACCTTGACCATCCTGTTTCCATACCACTGTGGCCTACCTTCTTGAATGTGGCCATAGGAGAACTTGATGGAAGGTCGCCGCAAAGAACTATTGAATGGCGTAGAAAGTACCTTGATCAGCGGACACACATTCAAGCTGACCTTCAGACAGAAGGTGCGATGAAAGGGGATTGTATCAATGAAAGGGGATTTTATGGTAGGAGACCAACTGCTGAGAGAAAGACAATAGTAAGCCTGACTGCAATTTGCCAAAACACACCTGAACATGACACAGTGTATAGATGTGATCGTAGAGACGTAAGCATTTTGGTAAAGCATATCTCTATGTTTACAGAAAACAAAATGAAGGCTTGAAAGAAAAAAAACACCTTCACGGTCCAACGTGATGGGGGTTCGGTGATGTTTTGGGGTTGTAAAGTTGTAAATAATTTTTTCATTGCAATTTCTGTTAATTTTCTGATTAAAATTATATTTTTGGTTCTGAATTAATACCAACAATTAAACCATGAAAATAGAGAATTTTGGTGACCAAATACTTTGGTCAATTTCAACTAATTTAAGACGTGATCTTGAGTTATTTGAAGAATGTATAAGGGTGCTAATACTTTTTGGCTGTAAAATATTTATTGATTATTTGAGATGCTATCCTTCTCGTCATTACAGGGTCATGTTCATTAGGCACGAAACGGAAGAAAAGGGGCTTGCCTATAGACTTGTCAAAATAAGGAATGTTTAAAAAAAAAATGTTTTTTGTAAAACGTTTTCAGATAATTCCATTGCATGCCTCAATGAACCCAGCTTTAGATATCAGCTTCACAGTTGTGGTTTCAGAGAATAGGGGTAGAGGAAACAAATGCAAAACAGAATGACCACAATTGATGCATGTGCTGTAGACTAAGCAGCGCTTTACACTATTTCATAGACATCTACAGCACACCAAATCATCTACAATAGCTACCATTTATGGGCAAAAGAAACATGCAGTCTCCCAAATTTGAGGAAGTATGATTGCATAAGAGGCATTCAAATAGGGCATCTAAAGTTCTCATGCAGTGCTAATTAGATTACTTTGATCACTGTGTTCCACTCAATAGTTCATTTGATCCAACAACATATTAATATTTCAAAAATATTTTAACCTGATCACAATTTACTTTACCATCCATCTATCTCCATCCATTCATCTCCATCCATTCTTTCTTCCTTCCTTCCATCCATCCAACCATCCATCCACAGTAAGACATATAAAGGTAACGGATGACATATTAGAGATAAACCTTCTTGGATGTAAGTCACATTCTCTCTCTACCTGACAGTTGGTTTGTGTGGGGCTCCATCTGTCCTCTTTAACAGGGGATCCTCTGCTGGAGCCACTGGAGTACCCTGAACCCCCAGGGACCCCCTCCTCACTGGTGACGTCCTGGCGTCTGCAGTATCTCAGTGGAGGTGTCGGGACTTTGAGTCTGTTCTGGAGTCAGATTAGGAAAGTATGTCAAAGTGCACTGCTTGAAGTGTCTGTGGGCATTTTCATTTAACGTTTTATCTGAGGTTTCGCCTCTGGGGGTGCACCTGAGGCAAACGGTGTCAGCCAATTTGACAGACATATTAGCCAGAAATGACCTAACTGGACAGGGAAGCTACAGTATAAGCAAAAGCCTATCTTGAACATTCCAGCTAAAATGCTACATAAAATAGTCAAGAATTATTTTACTTGCATAATATATTAAACATTACTGTCTGACAAGAGGTATCACACATCTGGTTTCCCAGGTCAAACCTAAACACTGACTGAAGGGTAGAGATGAAAATCAGCTGGGTAATGTTTATTAGGGCACACGGTTTTAAAACAAAGTCCAGTAGTCTGAGCCTGTTTCAGTGTATTTTTCTTCCATGTGATTCAGTGAAAACTTCCCAGACTTGAGGTGGAGTTTTGCTGGAAAACACTGGATTTTATCTACCTTATTTACTCCATTGTTAAGGTCCAAGGTGTGCTGGCTGGAAAGGTTGGCTGCTGGGGAGTTGAATGGGACGTTGTAGTCATCATCAGGAACAGGGTAGATGGGTGCAGAAAGTCTGTTATCACACCAGGGCTCAGATGTGGACCCCTAAAAACACCAGATAAATAGGGATTAGAACCCCCTTAATGAAAACCTCTACAACCCCTACAAGCATTAGATTAAGGATAAGAATTCCTAAACCACAACCTCTAGAACCTCGTGAGCCAAGAGGTCAAGGATAAGAATTGTGTAACCTTGGAGGCGTCAAGGCTGTGAACCCTTCCCATCAGGATATGATGTGTGTTGTGGTGGGATACAGTCTGGTTTGGACAGTTATTGGTGTTGGGTCCCTGTCCGGGGCAACGGTTGTGATGATGGTTTGGATGGTGGTTCTGGTTGTATGCGTTGCTATCACTACAGGAGCGAGTCATAGTTTTCTGGGCTCGTCGGGCATTCAGTTGGCTGAAGCTCCTCTCTACACAGCGCTCACACTTCCCTCTGACATGAAAGCAGGCGTCAGACCTGCGTAGACCTAGAGGGGAGAGGTCAGGGTGAGAAACAGAAAGAGAGAGCAAGGCGAATAAGATGGAGCACAAGGTCAAGTGTATTCCATAAGGTAGTGTGAGGGGGATCTCATCATTTTGGCCGAAGGAGGTTTGTTGACATTTAATAGACGTTTACCGTCGATGCTACACAGACTCTTGTCCCTCTTCATTCTGCTGTTCTCTACAGCCTGGGATATGGCGTCATTCAGTCTGCTGTTCTCTACAGCCTGGGATATGGCGTCATTCAGTTGCTGTTCGGACACCTAGAGATCACATTTACATTTATCACCAGCTTGTTCGCTCACACAGAGACACACAAAATAAAAACTAAATCATAAAGTCTTTATTTGTATGAGTCATGGACCGGTTTCACAAAGATAGACTTTGAATATGGTTTAGCTATAGTGGATTCAGACTTCAGATAGACATCTAAATCAGTCCGTTGCACAAAGCACATAAGACCCTGTCTATCTTAAGTAGGACTACACTGCAATGAATTCTAGGTAAAATAAGACACTTTTCAAAACAAAAAAAAAATGTCGGATCGAGTAGGTGCTTCCAACCGTTCAGTGCAGTTTACCCCAGTGGAAAATGTGTGTTTGTTGGAGGGGTAAATAGTTATAACTAAGGATATTTTACTTGGAAAATTTAGCGGAGAGTGTAATAACAAAAAGAAAAGCTTGTTTTGGAAAAAAATTGCTACCTCAGTAAACAGCGTTAACCCGACCATGGAGCGGAGCGTCCAAGACGTACAGAAAAGATACAAAAACATGGTATAAGATGCCAAAAAATAAATATTTAAGAGGAAATATCCTAAAACGGGAGGAGGACCCCAAGAGAAACTCAAAGACACAACCGAAATGGTAGTAATCATATACGGACGGTGGACAGTCGCCTATGTTCTCGGGGATAAGCGGAGGACGGGAAAGTGGAGTGTGTGGTGTTGTCAACATTACCGGCGGAGTTCCTTCGCGCCCTGACACTGACAGCACCTCACCTTGTCAAGAGGGAGAGCCAGAGAGTCAAGAAGAGAATTCTGGTAAAAGTAGGCTATCAATGTTTCTTGTGATTGTTTTAAAGACAAAGTTTTGCTTCATTGCCGTCGATTTGATGTTAATAAAGTCAAGTTGACTTATGCTAATGTGAACCGGTAAGCTTGCTAGCCAGCGAATTAACGTTAACGATTTAACGACTCAGCCTACAAGAAAGTTATGTTGTTTATTTGCTGTTGTTTTGTTATGGAACTGATTGTTACTAATTGTTAACAAGGTAACAGTATCTTAGACCCAAGTTAGCCTGGGGGTAAGGTGTATACTTTTTTTGGCCTAAAATAAATCAGTCTTTATTTTTGTGAAACGGTCTAACTTGCATTAGACTAGTCTATGAGCAAATTTTAGACTAGTCTAGCACTATATACCAGTCTAAAATAGCTTTGTGAAACCGGCCCATGGATCTGATCAAAATCAACACACACACACACACACCACCCACCACCACTACCCACGAATACATGCACTCTCACCCATTCAGCCACACTCGAACCTTTCTCTTATTTCAATCCTCCCTGCTCAACCCACACACAACACTACGTACATGACATGCGCAGAAAAAGGCTAGCGTTTGCAGGTCCATAAGGCCAGACAGGGTGCCTACTTTTGGGTCTGGGTGACGACTGATGATGATCTGGACTGGCCCGGGAGCGCACTGACTCAGAACTGTGTACACATCGTTCAGCGCCATGTTGTACACCACCGTGTCGTTGATCTCCATGATCTCATCCCCACATCTATTGGAGGAGAAGATGGGGGATCGACAGAGAGGAGAGAAGTGATGGTGGAAGTGAGAAGAGAAAGAGAGGGACGGGGAATATGTAAGTGAAAGTGAAATATGTGATTCAATTTGAGCTTATAAAATGACCATGTGTCCACAATTAATTGCTCTGGATGGGTTAGTCTGCTACAGGATGCTAATGTACCTATGTTGTCCTCTCCAGTGTCCCCATTCACTCACCCTGCCATGCAATAAAAACATGGGATTGGTGCGAGCATGGGTTTAGGGAGTTTCCACCATATCCTTCCCTTTTAAATCCACACACAGAAGTGGACAAGTGTTCACTTTGGTAGGAAGGTTATTTGGGACTGCGGGCCAAGGTGTGAGGAAGCAGGAAGGTAGACTGAGGTAAGATAATCCTTTTATGACAAGGAGTGGAATGTTACCACAAGCAGACTGGTACCCAGACTATGTGTATTCCGTATTCACAGAACACTTGTTAAAGCCTTACCTGAGCCTAGTGTCCATGTGTGCCATTGACCCAGGGGACAGGGTGTGGATGTAGATTCCTGGGCAGCCATCTCCAGAAGGCACGCAACACAACCCGATGCCCAGTCCCACACCAGCCTCTACGCACATACACACACACACACACACACACACACACACACACACACGCAGACAAACAGAAAGATAAACTGTATATAGTATTGTTAGCTTATCTATTTAGTTGCTCTGATCCAGCTTTAGTTTAGCTTTAGGAAACAATGGAATCTATATCATCAATATTTTGGCATTATTACAAAAAATATAAAATGTTTGGACCACTGACCTTTGTGTAAGGTGATCTCCATCATGATTCGGTCCCGGGGTTTAACTGTGGTAGTCTGGGGTCCATTGATGCTGTGTGTGTTGGTGTGTGTGTTGACACTGCTGAGGTAGTTGTAGTCCCCCATGTCAGCGCTGACACGGGCCATGCCCGTACTGGAGCTAAGGGAGCGAGAACGACACAGCTGTGCTACGGCTGCTTGGCCGCAGAGGGCGCCGACGCGCAAGCTGGTTCTCACTGCCAGAGTCAACAGACCCTTCTTTATTTGCTGTGGAGGGAGGAATGGAAGGATTGAGACGAATGGATAGAGAGAAAGATAGGAGGAGCAAGAGGTAAAGTGAGAATTGGAAGGAGAGTAATAATAAGAGGGATGGATAGTGAGAGAGCAAAAAGTGATAATTATGAATGGTAAAGAAGGCTAATCTTAAATATCAAGACACGGTTTGTTAGGTTGTTCTAGATTGTTTTCACCAATCAAAAGTGTACACTTCAATGTAAGCTGAAATACATGAACGCTTCAAGGGGATGTTTATCATAGATTGCATTTCCACTATGGTCGGAATATAGGTGTAATGATGTTGTAACATGGTTGCATTAATGTTGTAATGTAGTTAATGTAATAACTTTGTAATATGGGTGTGATAATGTTGTAACATGGTTGTAATAAGGCTGTAACGTGTTTGTAGTTACAGTGTAGTAAGATGATTTGTTGTGACACTGCAGTCGTACTTTGAATCTCTGTAGTGCATCCTCATGAGTTAGGCCATGTAGAGACTCTCCATTCAACTCCAGGATTTCATCCCCTTAGAGAGAGTGGTGGAGGGACAGATAGAAAGAGGGAGAGAGAGATGGACTAAAGTCAGACAGTGGCCAACACACTATTCATCTTATCAAAAGATAATATTATCAACATTCTTATGCTGTGCCGTATAACACTAGACCAGCTGTCTAAGAGGGCTACATGGTGTTTAGGATGTTGTTTAAGTTACCTTTGGACTGAGATAAAATAATAAATAACAGTGTTTGTCATGTGTCCAGATTCAAGAATTGGGTGACCAATGTTTTGCTTCCTCTTACCCTCCTGGAGTCTCCCGTCTGCGTCTGCCGCGCCTCCAGGGAAGATGGTCTTGACGTAGATCCCCATTGGCCCGTACATGCTGTCCCTGCCGCCCACAATACTGAACCCCAGGCCCTGCATGGGACCACACAGCTGTTAGGAACCCCAGGCCCTGCATGGGACCACACAGCTGTTAGGAACCCCAGGCCCTGCATGGGACCACACAGCTGTTAGGAACCCCAGGCCCTGCATGGGACCACACAGCTGTTAGGAACCCCAGGCCCTGCATGGGACCACACAGCTGTTAGGAACCCCAGGCCCT
>JACXGI010003773.1:0-18548 GCA_016801175.1 Esox masquinongy
TCTAATTTTCGGAGATACTGAATTTGGGATTTTCATTAGTTGTCAGTTTTAATCATCACAATTAAATGAAATAAACAATTGAAATATATCAGTCTGTGTGTAATGAATGAATATAATATCCAAGTTTCACTTTTTGAATGGAATTACTGAAATAAATCAACTTTTTGATGATATTCTAATTATATGACCAGCACCTGTACGTGGTTGAATGTCAAATCAGAGCGAGTCCGGGAGAATCTGGACGGATTCATTGCGTTGATTTGTGTTTTAAGGATTAGGTTTTGGGAGTTATTTTCTGAGTCGCCTTTTTGGCTGATAGCGGGTAGTCACTGGCGAAATCATCGGGCTTTTAATCTCACTAGATTAGTCTAGCAGCAATGAAAGAAGGTACTGCTGCACATGTTTACTAAATATACGATACAACATGTAGTCTTGCATTAGCAGCTGCCATTTATATAGTTACAATGTCTGATGTCGTCTACTAGCTAATCTAATAACCGTCGTCTATGGTAATGGTAAAGTTCGCTAAGTAGTTGTGCAATGTCAGAACGATGCTTTTTCTTATCTAAGAATGTTGACATTGCTTACTAATTTATCGTTAAATGTGTAGTTCCAGCCTGTGTTAAGCAATGGACATAGGTCCTACAGTAGCCTCAACAATGGTGTGTGACGTCACCACCATGCGTTCAACAATTGTACCTTTTGTATAGCTCAGAAGGTTGGAGCGGTGTCAAGGGCGTTAACGTGTGTTGCGACGCAGAAAGCCGCGGGTTCGCGTCCCCCCACCACCTTGGGCGCGGACTGACAGCGGAGGAAGCATAACTGTTAAGCAGCACCACGTTGACAACGAGCTATACAAAAGGTACCCTTGGATGACAAATTGTGTCATCTAAGTTACCTTTTGTATTAGCACACCTGGAAGGTTGTCATAAAGGCGTTCACGTGTGTTACGAAGCAGAGTACTGCGAGTTTGAGTCTAGCGTGGGCACTGGCGAAACCACCGTTTTTTTTCCCCAAAAAATGTCTTGCCACTCCAGTTTTCAGGAGAGTCTGCTATAATCTATTTTATATAAGTGAATAGTATTGCATTTTTGCTGCTTTTGTTCTTAATCTCTATGGTAACCCGTTCCAGTTACTGTTAATCACATTGTTTTCTTAGTATATTAAGTTGCTACTCTTTAGCCTCAGTAGCCTATATTCAGTGTTTTATTTTTTCAAGCAATATGAGGCATTCATTTTCAGGATGCATTGATCAATGCTTCTGCACTTGGCAGAATAATATAAAAAAAGTAAAATACTGCATCTTTTCCCTCAATTTTTAAGTTGCATATATAATACTTAGGGAACTCCCAACACAGAGATTTTGCACATGCAAAAGACTCGTACCAGTCTTTGAACACAAACACCAAAGTGTAGAACATGTATGATATTAGCAAGACATTACACTGTCTTTTTTCAGTAGCTGGATTTGTATAAATAATGTGAATATATCCAACAATAGAATGATATTCCACCCTTGATTTTCAACTTGCCCCCCTTCTGTCACTCCATGTAAAATTTTCTAGAAACGTCTCTGCGGGTAGTTTTGGCAAATCTATGCGCCAAAGCAAAATATTGCCTGCATTTGGCAGGTAGCGGGTATTCATTTCCAAACCCTGCCAACGATGTGTGCAAAGTGTAAAGTCAGCGGTGTGTACATTTCTTTACCGACTGTAAGACATCAGAGGGATAAATCAATCTCTCAAAGCCTCATGGATTCAGAAACGATGGAAATACATTTACATTTTGTGAGAAATTGAATATACTCGCTTAGAGCTAGTTGTTAAATTCTGCTTTAGATGAATAAGCAGACCCATGTCAGAGTGGATGAAGGACAAAAGGATGTAAGGGAAGGAAGAAGGGATAAGTTAGGAAAAAATAGTGAGCAAGGAAAGAGAGCCTAGGAGAGGTTACAATGATGACCTGATGACTAAATATTTATGACAGCGACATCAACACAGCCACAATAACATTGCTGTAATTGAATACAGAATGTGAGCTCAAATGGACTGGATTTAGTGACTAAATCTTTGTAAAGTTTTGTTCAGAGAAATGCTGGCTGGACCAAGGACAACTACATTTTCTGTTTAAAACTCTTATCCCCAGAAGGGTCAGGTAAATAATATAGCGTAGATCCTAACCAAGTTGAATCCAACCCAGTTTGGTCTTTTTGCATCATTATTATCATAATTATTTGCGGTTATGGTTTCACAATTCAAGTCACTTCAAGTCATTACTCTGTTCCAATGTCTGACACACAAGTCAAATATTGCTGATAAATCCAAGATAAATATTTGTTGAATACCCTCCAGTGGCATTAATGTTGTTAATTGCAATGTATGTCAGTGCTATAGTAACTTACAGTTTTTCTTAAAAAAAAATATATTTTTGTGCTGGAAATCAAATAGTTACTAAAAACCCCACAAAATTGGCCTCAGCCCATTTTTTGGAAAAGAACAGGATGTATTTGGGTGATGATTCACTTGTCCCAGCCCCTTTGCGTTCTCCCTCCGGTCAGACAACCAAATGATTGGGAGGTCAGCCAAGGCTGACAAAGCAAAAGATCTACAATATACGTTCAGCAATATATATCCCTAAAAACGTCCCTCAGACACAGTTGGTCTTGTTGATTGCTTATTTTGCCTTATTATTTAAAAACAGAATGGCATGGAAAATGTCAAATATGTGTATAAGTCATGAGCGGAAAACCCAGCGGATCCCAGAGGGCTGTGAAACAATGGTAGAAGATTGGGGAAGGGTCCGCCTAGAGATTAGCATAATGGAAAGGCCTAATATCATTGTATAACAATACTGTATAAAAGTACGTGTCCAATGCTTGGAAGTCGGTTGTTCTACAGACCAACATGGGTTGGTTGCTCTGCAGACCAGCACGGCTTTATGACCTTAATGAAGTCTACTATTGAATTCACAAACTCCTGAGTTGTTTCAGCTTTTTGGTGGGAAAAAGGGAACAATTTTCCACAACAAACTGCAGCCTTACTGCACCTAACTATCAGTTTTATCACTTTCCCTGCATAACTTTGCAGTTGCAATAGCACAGCAGCGATGCCCGCATTTTGCTGTAGGGAACACACTTCAATACTATAAAAGTAATGTAGAAGGGTGTCCTGTTTGTCAACTGGTTTAAGTTTATAGGAGGGAAAGGAGTGTGAGAGAGAGTGAGATTAGCATTTAATGTGGTGTTACTGAAGAGAGAGAGGGGGCGTCTGTCCATAGCTGTACATTGCACTATGCACATTGTATGTTTTGTATACAAAAGCCTTATGAATAATTAGAGGAAAGGGCAAATGGGGTCTTTGGTAAGCCATTATTTGGGGGAAGGAGTTGGATGGAGGCACAGCTCACTAATGCGTTGCAATTGTGTAAGGACCATCACAACACTGACTGCCCCCCCCCCACTTTTCCCTCCAACCACAAAGCCTGTATTCCCCTCTGGCAGCGTTTTCATTAGAAAACATTATGGAAGTACTGTGGACTGAGACTTGGCTGCTAAGACTGGATACTAATGAGGGCATGTGGGCACTTTTAGGACACGTCAAACCAAATATGTTGATTTCAGGTGATTTAAATTCTAAACATGAAACATGCTCAAAAGCCCCAATTACCTTCAATAGCTGTTTTGCTAGCATTGGCTAACGTTAGTACGATTAATTGGAAACTGAACAACAAATGACAGTTACTTTTCTTTTCTTTGAGGGTTTGAAACAATCTGTCAACCTGATAAAAATGTAAGATTCTCCTTGTAAGCTCCAAGAGCAGTGACAAACGGACCACGCAGCTAAAGGTAGCTCTTTTTTAATGCCCCAAATAAGCCAAAGGGTATTAAGGCTTCTGTGGATAGAAAAGCAAACAAAGTTCATTATAAATAATCAAGATAAAATATTCTAGTTTCAAGGGATGTCTCAAACGCAACTTATTTTAATTCAGATTACTGTATTCGCTGAATATTCGATGTTTTGTGTTGTCGAAAGCAGACTGCATTCAATGGAGAGTGAGCTGCTATGCCATACATTTCAACAGGGACAACTCCAAAAACAAAGTTTTTTCGCTAAAATTTGCTGGGTTGTCACGTGTCTTGTCACTACACTTATACCAATCTAAGCAATACAACACTACTGTTAAATAAAATAAGCCTCACGTAGTAAAAAAAAAGAGTTCACATTGACCTCCAAAAATCTGCTATTTTGTTGGACAAATAATGTGAAACTTCACTGAGTAAAACAGATTAAGTACTCAGTTTGAACTCTCTCTAGTGTTTTCTTCTGTGACCAAAAAAGACAAGATATATGGTGCTTTCATGACAAACAGGAACTCGGCAAAAGAACGTCAAACATCTTCAGGTCGGAAAATTCAAACTCTAGGATGTTGCCAAAGTTTCTGAATTGAAATTCACAGCTGAATGACAGTTACTTTTCCTCAGTGTGTTTTCTTCAGAGTTGCTTTAATTGTGAGGAACATACAGGAGCCGGTTATTACTTCCAAGCGTCCAGTATCGCACCAAGGTTCTATGGAGTTTTTAACCTACTGTATATAGATGGCCAAGTCTTAGAGCGGACCCACTTTTCCCCCGACAAAGAGCAGCTTTGTCTTGTTGAGGATGAACTGTGCGTTAAATGGTATAACATTCACAATTGTGAGACTACCTACATAATTAACATTCATATGATATGTATCTATCTGTTTTTCAAAACTGATTGGTATCAGCTTTTGGTTCAGAAGGTAAAAGGGCGGCTGTAAAACCTTTTAACTTAGTATCTTGGGTAACAATAATTCTCAGAGGTTGTATTTTGGAATTGGAGAGCCATTCAAGGGAAATTTCCCACTGGAAATTACGTTTTTCCGCAGCATTAGGCCAATAGGATGATGAAAAAGCAGCTGTGGCACTCTAAAATCCCATACAGAATATATATAAAGATAAACTCGCCTTTTATGGACACAAATGAACTTATCATAAAAACCATGGACAAAACTCCCCAGAACACATTCATCAAAATAACGTTAACATTATTAAAGTTTCAATGTGTCTACATGAAATCCTTTATTTCAAAGGGCCAAAATAATACATTTGAATCAAGCACTCAAAGGACATGGGTCAAAGTTAATGACTTAATGTCTATCATTGTAACAGCAACATCTGCTATTGTCAGCATGTTCAAGTAAATTTTATGTGACTATGTAAAAGACTCAAAAATAAAGAGCTCAAAAGGTTGAATTAATTGAGTTTCAGCAGTATGGCACCATTTAATATGAGAAGAGTGACATGAGAGTAAATATACAACTATGTACAATAGAAATGGAGTCAACACAAGACCCAATAAGCAGCAGTGTTTTAAAAATAATGCTTAAAACAAGTGAAATGATGCAGAATCCATACAATGATTTTCTCCAAATATTTGTTTTATGTAAAAAACATGTTTTTATCACATTGTTAATTGGTCCATCAATTCTCCTAAACATCAAACATTTTCTTAGTAAAAAATGAGAGGAAAGAAGCCAAGTTGATTCTGAAAACATAACCACTTGTGTTACACATTTCAACTTAAAACTCATAACAATAACATCAATAATAGTAATAATAATAACAATAATTATTTTACCAACTACAAGGAAATCTCTTTTCAGCTCATTATGAAGTAGTTCTAATTAGAATTTTTTTCCCCTATCTATTTACATAAACATTCAAAATTGCATTCTTCCAGATAAGACTTAATAATACTCATGTTTGGTTGTCAGTGTTTGCAAATCTTTCAGTGAACTCTGGTTAAGTCATCATCATAAGACCTGAATAGTTGCTGGCACCGTCTCGATTCGATGTAATCCTCATCTTACCAACACGTTATCCTCTTGCGTTAGAGGATTTGAGTCAAGAACTGATGAAGAAAACGTCATTGCTGTAAAATATGAATAAATACTGAGATCATATGAGTGTATTCTGCAATAAGTCACAGTTTATCTTAGTAATGGACAAACATATCCAGAGGTTCAAGATGTCGATGACAAAAAACAGATAATTCAAGTGAAAGAAATATATAATACTAAAAATTGTATAGAAGTGTATCCCTGTGAAGGCATCAACCCATCACCTGAAACATCGCAGCATTATATATATAGTACCAGTCAAAAGTTTGGACAAACTTACCCATTCACTTGAATGGTACTGTATATAAAAAATACAATTACTGAAACAAATTCATCAACTAACATCATAACAGCTACCTCAAAATATTAAAACATAAAAGAAGGTACATCTCTGTAAAATTATTTGGTCCAAAGTAACCCCATTGCCAACCAACTACCATATCTGCAGTGGGTGATTGAAATAAAGTGCAGGATTAGACTGAAAACCGATATTCTAAACCTTTTATCCCTAACTTTCTGAGACAGTTAATTATATTCCCCAGCATGGGATACTAATTAGAATAGACCTTGGAATTTGTAGGTTACATTCCTGTTGTATGACAAATAACTGATGATGCCGTCAACCATCTACACATGCTGTTAGGTAATGTCTCCATGACTGCCATTAACAATTTCATACTATTTTTACATGAAAAACAAGAAACAGCAGTTATAGGACTTCTAAATTCAGTCTTTTTTCCATTTTTTTTGTTTTGTTTTACACAATAAACTTAAACTTTAGCGCCTTGACTGCATATTGTAAACAAAGGACTCAAATTATAATTATATTTTTAGTGAACATCAAATTCAACAGAAACATTTAGTACCAAAAATGTTTAGGCATAGGACTTGTTGAGCCGTTGTTTCAGTGTTGTCAAATAGTACAGTAAAAGGCTGGTTCAGTGGTAGGATGGATGGGTGTGACTCTATACTAAAGCTAAGTCTGTCAGTCAGTGTCCTCTGGTGGTTTCCAGTCAGAGGTAAAAGCCTGAGGCCTGGGGGTCAGGGAGGCTGGGGAGACTGTCGGTGCAGGCTAGCTGGCCGCTAGAGGGCACCACACCATTCCCATTGGGCAGAACACAGGCTCCAGAGTAGGTACTGTTACGGATGCAGCCATTTTCAATCTAAGAAAAAAGAAGAGGATAGGGAAAGAATGTGGGGAAACTGCATTTCAACATGTGAACCGTATATAACAGTTGATGGTTGATTACTATCAGCTGATTTGACACATGACAT
The DNA here is from genome assembly GCA_016801175.1 of Esox masquinongy. Classification (NCBI taxonomy): domain Eukaryota; kingdom Metazoa; phylum Chordata; class Actinopteri; order Esociformes; family Esocidae; genus Esox; species Esox masquinongy. Next base: position 7,195 of record JACXGI010003773.1, read on the forward strand.
ATAGTATCTATGACAACACTGACATGAGTATTGTTTTTTGAACAATAAATTCTGAATGCCAAACCATAATAACTGGTCATACTAAAGGACTTCAACCTAAGCGTGCCCAGTTTTTGACTAGCAATAATTGTTGATCCGGGACAGACTAAATACATACAAGTAGAATCAATAGAGCATTCAAAACATAAGGATAATTCATTGATTTATTGTATACTCTTTCCCTTTTATTTCAAAGACTTTAATACTATCCTGGTCCTTCTTGTGAGTTATGGATAATGTTCCTCCTGACTCATCTAGTAGTGCATTAGAGAGGAGCACCTACAGATAACTCATCGTTTGTAAGCCTAAGTCTCTTTTATGTTGTAGAACTGATGGATGCACTAATCCAACTAGTCAAAGTCCTAACAGGCCCTGTTACTGTCCATCAGAGGGAAACAATGGAGCGATTGTTTTCAACAGACGTGGCCAATTGGATTTACCAGAGGCAGCAGTGACAGCTTTATGCTGCCACCTACGGTATCTTCACCCTACTCCACCCCACAGCCTGCTCACTTCCTCTCTTTCTGTTCTCTTGAGACTTGGTTTGTCTGTGTATCGTAGTGTAAACAGGAGGCCCTTAGGTAATGGTACAGTAGCAGAGCATAGTTGTAGGTCAGGATAAATGCCCTTTTCATCCTAGTTTCAGAGTACTGACCTTGAATATACATACAAAAACGGTTGAAAACATACAATCTTATGTTGTAAACATGAACTGGCTACATTTATACCATCAAAGTGAAATAGAGACTATGAAATAGAAACTATGTATCTGAAAGTCTTTTAATGCTACCATTGCCAGCAATTTGAGGTGAATATGGCAGGCCAAGAGTTAATGCACAAACATAGTACTATATTAACACACACAGGAATCAGGCTCACATGCTAAACAACTGACCTACTACAGGCTTCTCTGAGGGGAATTATGAAACAGACACCCCTAAATGTGTGCAGTGTGTTTTGAAAAATGTATCTTCAGCAGTGTCAGTAGTCGCATATCTTCAGCAGTGTCAGTCCACCAGTAGCCAGTTAGGAGCAACCATGGAGTCCAGAAGGTGTACAGATCGGAGTAGAAGGGTCTGGTTGTGGAAGAGCCTCTTCCACAGAGTGTTCAGAAGTGCCCCATCAGCTAAGACAGCAGATGGGAGCAGATCCAGCAGCAGAAGTTCTCCAGGTAAGGCCGGCCTGGTACAGTAGCTACAGGCACGGTAGCTTTGGTGCTCCCAAAGAGGCAGAGGTTTCCAGCACAAAGCCTAGGAGCTTAAGCAATGCCTAGGGCAGACCCTAGAGCAGCCAGTACAGATATAGCCAGGGTCAGGGCCCAATCCGGATGTAGTGCCGTAAGTCCAAAGTGGATCATTGGATTGAACCCCAGTACCTGGAACAGGTCGTGCCTCTTAGGCTGTGACCTGATGAGGGAAGGTCTTCAGGAGCTGGTGCTACAGGTTGATCCAGTATGCCGCTAGGTCCGTTGAATAGCACAGGTCTGGTCTGAACAGGTTTTCCAGTGTAGCAGCAGGCAACTCAGGTGCTGTTGGAGGGTTAACTTAGTTTGGTACAGGCAGGTAAGCTGAGACTCCCTGCTGGTGGCTCTGGCTGGTGATAGGCGAGCAACAGTGACACGCTGCCTGGCATGGTAGCTGGACCTACATGTCTCAGTGATGCATCCCAGTCAACTAGAATGTCTCTAGTCCCACACCCCACTGGACTGTACTACTGCAGGGATGACAGGGATCCAGTTTACATGGCTCTGTGAAGGACCACTGATTTGAAGTCTTTGTTGGGTACTGGACTGGACTCCAAGATGTAGGTTGAAGAATAGGTGTAAAAGATTTTTACACCTATCGAACCTTACAGTATACTGTACAAATCTAATCATTTTAGTTTTGGCTTAGTGCATATTCAACTAGCAAACCAACTAGCAAACCAAATAAGGGTGTTCTAAATAAAATATAATATCATTAGCAGTAGTAATAGTGGAATTCCTGGACTTAAATTATCTCTCCCTGTCCCTATGTAATGTTAACCGTTATTACATTGTCAGAACCTCTCACCCAAATAAATAGAAGTCTCTGCACCATCAGCAGAACATAAATGAAAAATCACATTAGTCTCACCTTAATATGGTTGGGTTCATGAGGGATGTCAGAAGTCACCATGCCATAGGACTCCAGCGAGGGCAGCTGTCTGTAGCACTGTCCAACTCCTAGGATCTGCTCCAGGGTAGCGTTTGGCGGAGGGCACTGCGAAAGGCTAGACAGCACCTGGGCCAGTGGAGGCAGCTGCTCCTTAATTCTATGGTAAGAGGAAACATCAGCCTCTGTTCCAGGGTGCTGCCTGTTCCCTTTATAAGCACTTCCCTTGATGATGTAATCCATGCCAGGAGTATCAGTCATAGTGTAGTCCACACAAGCCTCTACGGTGGTGTTTGGAATGGGTTGTTCATGGCCATTGCTGAGGCAGGGGTTGCTTTTCAGGGCATTTCCCTCAGGATGGCCATGGCTGTATTCCCGCCACTGATCACTGCCAGATGTGTGATGCTCTCGTGAGTTTCCGCACACTCCGTTGAGATTGGCACCCGGCGGTTTGGCATGGCCTACAGAGAGCTGGCTCTGGTCCCCGGTCGGCTGCTGATGCTGCTGCTGGAGGTAGTGTTGGTGGGCTTTCCGCTGGTAGGGCTCCCCATCTGACTCCGACGCCTCTCCATTGAACAGTGTCTGGTCGAACTGCACCCCTGTGCTGGCTAGAATGGACAATGGACTTCCCGGCACATTGTGAATGAGCGGACCCTGCCCCTGCAGTCCATTCGCGACATTATGTGGCGAGGGGTTGTGAGGCTGGGCCCAGTCTTGGACTGTCCTCCCTGGCCGCATGTTGAGGTGCTGCTGCATCTGCTGGGAAAGCTGAACTATGGGTGCCTGCCCCGCCAGGAGAGCCTTATGGTAAAGGTACTGAGAGTGCACAGTGGTGGCGGAAGTGGAATTGCTTTCAACGGGTGCTTTTGTTGTCGTCGTCGTTGTTGTTACTGGGGCAGTTGAAGCTGGGGTAGTGGAATGCACCTGGCCGCCATCCCCTGCCACATCTGTTATGCCCTCTAGGGAGTTCTGGATGTAGGAGAGGATCTCATCGTTGGTCAGCAAGTCATCCAAGGTGGGAACCCGCTCAGAATCCATCTCTACCCGGATCATCCTTTCGTCCAGCAGCAACAGCTCCAAGTCCTCAGCACTCAGTCCAAGGTCCTCCAGGGCCCCAAACAGCTCCCCGTTGGAACAGGCCTCCTGATTGCCTCCATCTTCCCCGTCCACGACACCCACCTGACCCCCCAGAGACAGTGAGTCCAGGGTGGCTAGTAGTGGGTCAAAGCTTGACGTCGGCTCTGGAAGTCCCAGCCCCACCAGTTGGTTGGATGACTCATCCCAGCCCTGGAGCATAGCGGTGGGGTCAGAGTCAGAAAAACTGACCCGATCCCCAAACAGGCTGCTATGGAAGGATAACTTGGACTCCAGGGCTGGCTGACAGACATATACAGACTCATCCTGACTTATCAGCGCCCCTAAGAGGGAGCCCGGGTCCAGGCCATCCTTGGACACCCTGTCAGTCCGTCCCTTCTTGGACTTGCTGCTGTTCTTCTCAGAGCCCTGGATGCTGTCATTGAAGCGTCCAATTGGATGGTTGGATTGGTAGAGCAAAGCCTCTCCGGTAGCAAAGGTGAAAGGGAGGTGCATGGATCTTTTACGTAAGTGCTCACCTCCTTCCTCCTCCCTACATGGACAGTAAGCAAACAAAACCTGTGAGATCTCTGGTTCGAAATATACCACTGTTACAATCTGTGTTACTGTACTGAGACATTACTGTTGAAAACTGATCTGAAAATGTTCGCATTGAGATCATAAGCACACCATCATCTCTTTCTCCATTCGTGTTGTCTGTTCAATTCAGAAAAAAATTTACAATTGCGGCACTATAACTATTAGGACTTTGAATATTACCGTTCCCACTAGGAAATACGATCCCAGAAAGCATGTGTATTTGGGGTTGGTTGTGTGAGGATACAAGAGCGTTTACGTACACCAGAGGCCTCTGTGTGGCAATGATGTAGTCTGGTTTGCCATTCTTGTAGACCAGTCTGGCATTGGCCTGGACCCACTTCCAACGGTTTTCCTTGGTTAAGAGTCTGAACACAGTCAAACCACTTTCCCCGGTCTTCATCACTGAAACCATAGAACACACTTATTTCGGGTGAAACAGAGGGTTTTACATGGTAAACATTGGTTAAAGCTACAGTACTAGGGTGCTGCTACAATAAGCAAACTTTGACTTCAGTTCTTCTTAATAAATCTGAATATCATATCAGTCTAGCTATTGTCACCTTATGTTTGTACTCACGACTCAAAAGCAATGGTTGCTACATAAAAAAAAAAATAAACAATTCCTATGTGAAGGTATTGTACTGTAGGAAACTAGATGAATTACAAATTTCCTGTAATATCTGCGTTATTGTTTGGCTGTGTTGGTAGGTATTGTAAATGGATCATTGCTAGTGCTCATGTAGTGGATCTGTGCACCTATCCTATCGTAGTGGCTCTGTGGCTTTGCTCAATCTGCTCTGTAATCCATTGGGATTACTTCGGAAAGCTGTCCGAACTCTGTGACCACCGTCGCTGGCCTGATCAAACCTGCTATTCCAATGATTAATGTCAGAACCAATTAAATCCAAATGAATACTACCATTTGTATTTTTTCTGAACTTGAACCCCTAACTAACCTGATAGATAGACAAAACAGACAAGAGGCTTACTTCGTACGTGATTCTCAGCGCAGTACAACATATCTGCCGCGTGGATAAACTGATACCCGGAGCCACGCACCCGAAGTTCAGCTTCAGTATACCCAAGCACAACTTTCCCCCTGCAAAAAGACAAATAATAATGCCAATAAACACTATTTTGCATGCATCAGCTGACATCCAGCACCATACAGCAAAAACATTACAGCTGTGACAAATGTACTTTCAACAGAATTGTGCAGTAATCTATTTATTTCGTTGAATGCAACTACCACCACAACATTAGCATAATAATGACTAACTGAAAGTGACCGTACTTTGCATCGCAGGCCATGGGGGTGAAGTCCAGCTTGTGTTTGGTTCTGAAGATCATGTTTTTTGTCCTAATCTCCAGGATGGAGGGGGATTGGAGGGGCGTAGCAATGGCAAACAGGGCCAGCTGGGATGGGGCCTTACCCCCATTATCCTGCCGCTGGTTCTGACCATGCAGGAACTTCAGTCTGCCCTGCAGTTTCAGGGCCTGGCAAAGGGAAGTGGATGTGAACATTTATTTTAGACGCAATGTATATTTTAGTCAACAATTTGATTATCTTCCTAAAGCCCCATCCAAGATTCAAGGTTTTATTGAATCTGATTTAATCAATTGAACCTGTCCATGTTAATCCCTCAAGACAATTAATTAATCGAAATGTTGTCGAAATTGCATCAGTGGTGTCTGGGATATCACTTGCATTACTGCACTCATTCCTGAACATGTGTGCCAAATTTCAACACAGATGAAGAGATAATCATGAGTCAGTTACAGAACCACAGTGTTTGATATTACATGATTGTGTATGTTGTGTCTTGACAGTGTTTGAAACATTTCTGTTATAAAATTAAACTTAACTGGTTTTGTATGCATTTGTGCTAGATGTTTATTGGTCAAAATTGGCCGTTTTGTTATAGGTTCTAGACTGGAAAATATAGCATTGAAAGTCCTCTGTCTATAAATGTCACATTCCAAGTTTTGTATGGATTTTCTTTCAGTGCTAGAGTAGCATTTTACTTGAATCAAAATCAAAATCCATAATGGTGGTCATTATTTGTCCCTGTGGCAAACATTTTACTTAGTTAGCATTTTCAGTTACTTGTTTTAGCTCTACCATCAGTGTAAATGCCACAATGGAGTAAAGGTTTTGAGAGGTACTGACTGGGTACAACTGTTGAGCTAAGGTAATGAGGCCTTTGTAAAAATTGTTCTTCCAAAGTCAATTGAAATATATTAATTATTTTTAGGTCCAAAAAATGTATATTGGAATTCCAAACATACCAGCCAGAACTTATTTTGTTGACAAATTACAGGAATGCCATCTTATTATAATACTATTACTAATTATCTGCCTAAGTGGGTTAGCTCTAGACCGTTCAATCTGGGCTGTGTACATAAATACAGCACCTTCACAAACAAAATGAAATAATGGCCACACAATCAGGCCGAGTATTTGAAGTACCAAATAAGGCTCAGAGATACTTATTGTATTTTTTTCTCTTTACCCTGTTTTTCTACCAATATTTGGTGATATCCAATCTGTAATTAAGACCCTGCTTCATCGCAACAACTCCCGTATTTTGACAGTCAGTGCTGAGATGTTTTCCGAAGCACATCCAATGCCATTTGGGTTGTTATTATGCTGCTCGCTCAACCAGGCAGTCTAGACTGGAATCCTTGCTCGCTGAAAGGAACACACTCCAGACTTCTACCTTGATTGAGCTCACAGGTGCCAAAGCCACCACAAGGTGTCACTAGAGCGTATTGAGGCAAGACAAGCCAATTTAATTACTAACCCCCAACCTCGTACAGTGCTGGCCAATTGCACAGCCCTGTGTGGGATCTCTGTGCTAATCTCTGTTAGTGTTGGTTTCAAGCCTAGTCTCCCAAAGAAACTAACTGCGAGAGAGTGACTTAATCGGTGAGCCATTCACAGGCCGAGATTTTAGTGACATTAATTATGATACAAAAGTTTCATTAAATAAGCGCTCACATGGATGTATTACACAGTTAATAGTTAAAAAATAAAATTGCAATGGGCCTTTGACATGAATAGGGGTAGAGGCTTGCGTGATACTTCTTAACGTCGATGACTGAGCCGAATCTGCTGCTGTCTCTGGCTCTGAGGCTTGTGGGTTTGATTCCAATGCGGTCTTTTCTGGGTGAGCACAAAATATTTTTTTAATTTTATTTTTTTAAATCTACTACTGAACTATAAATGTAGTGATCTCCCTGCAGTGACACACACCAGGAAGCCAGAGGAGTTGTCCAGGAGGCAGCGGAAGCGACACACAAAGTTCCTTTCCAGGAAAGACGAGTTCTCTGGGGGAAGCTGCTCAGGGTTGTAGGTTACAATGGTAGTTGTGCTGCTGTCAGGCTCCCCCTCTGTGGGTCAGAGGGAATATATTGTTCAGACAGGGCATTACTATACAATCCATATAACCACTTCCTAAAGATTACAGTTTACAATTCATTTGCAAATTATTCTGAAGATTACAGTATACAGTTACTGTGGCACTTTTCTGGAATCAGTGCTACAAATCAGTAATAAAATCTGAAAATGCATTTTATTCTCCTTAAATAACTCCTATTTTTACATTAATGCAGAAATTGATCAACCCACCATGATAGACATGAGTGAAAACATTGTTGACTGTGAGTTTGCCTGAATAGTTGGGCTCTGAGGAAATGCTGACGTGAGGTGTCCGGTCTGAGTGTCTGCTGTTGAGTGCGTGTCATGATGACATTTTAAACACAAATGTTATTCAAGATCACTCAGCACATTCCAACTGCTAACTGCTCTTTTTCTAATATGTTATTCTCTGGTATGTTCTGAAGTAATTCTTGACCTAACTACGTGTCCTGTCCTCAGTGGCCCTATTCTCCTAACTCTTTTGAAAATTACATTATGTAATTAGCCCCAGAGGCTAACATAGTCTTACCACCCACGTGACAACCTCTTCTCTAACAAGAGAAAGAGACCTTGTAACACCATGACCCGTGGTGAGGTATGTCAGGGCAGCGGTCTGATCTCTAAGGTTTTTATATTTTTATGAAGAGCTAGTAGTTATAGATGTCTATATAATCCACAATAACACTTAGCTTCTTTCTAATTTAATGCTTCACTCGTAGTTCGTACAATATAACTGTATTTTTTATGAACTATGAAGAGGGTATTCATAGGCAATACTAGTGAATGCTACTGTGTCCATTTTTGTGTTTGAATGTCCTTTTTTTTTCCATAAGACACAGGTGGTATTTCAAGGTTTAATATGGAGGTAGGAGGTCACCTGAGGGGGACTCTCCCAGGGGGGCCACAGTGGCCGTGATGGCCGGTGGGTTGAGGGCCCAGTGGAGGTTCCTCCTCAGCTCTTGCTGGTCCTCAGTGTGGACCAACTCATACACACTCTGGTGCATAACATCAGTCTGAGCGAGGGAGGGAGGGAGGGAGGGAGGGATAATTATTATATCCGATTATATATATATTTGATTATATATGAAGACAAACAAACCAATTATTATAGAAATTGACAATATGGAGATGGTTAAAATAAAGACTTTGGAAAGCATGCACAACAGACAAAATCAAAATGATCAAGGATATCCTTAAAGGGGCAATATGTAAGAATTTTACTTTACTGCTAGCATAAGAACAAGCAAGGATTACCAGTAGACACCTGCAGTTAATGTTTTAAGTTATTGTTTCAAATGATCTTTTTCTATAAAGTGAATCTGAGTCACTGACATATTCCCCATTTTAACTTTCTCGCCAGTCCGTTTATTGGTTTGCACTGACTTGTAATCTCCTTATACTCCAGATATTCGCAGTCCTATCCTTCCCACCCTAAACCAACCAGGACAAGCTAGTACTATACCGGTCTCACTCGGTAAGGGAATACGAGGAGCAGACAAGTCGTGTTCTTGTTTAGAGGTAGGATTCTACACAGTGCCCCTTTGAGCAAGCTAGAGTACTGGGCAAAAGTATGACGACGCCTGAGAAAATTGTTAAAAGCTATTTATCTGGTCTGTAAGTGTGATGAAAAACCTATATATAGCATAGAACATTAGATTCGAATGCAAATAAATAGTAATTCAATAAAAAAGTAACTACAATCTCTTGCCTTTCCGCAAAACATGGTTTCTTAGCTTCAACCCGTCCTACAAGGCCATTTCTTGTTCGAATTGTTCAAAATGTGTACTTCAGTGCCTTCAAATGCTAAGCAAGCACTTCAATGGATTCTGACAGCTGACGATGACAGCTTTTTGGGTCTTCCACTGCATTTTCTGTCATCAACATGCCCAGTTTCTTCAAATTTCTTCTTGACATTTCTTTTAGGCATCTCCCAATATATCAATTACCTTTTGGACCACACAATAAACTCTTGTTATTTACATTATGAGACAATATGCTGAAATACTGAAGGACTGATGTTATAGAAACATCAGTATACTCTCTGTAGAGAAAGTCATCTGGTACCAAATTTTTGAGCAATGGCAACAGATTGAATTCTTGTTTCAGTAGTAATGTTTATTTGTATTTATTCTAATGTTAAATTGTGTTTTTCTGAGGGGAAAAAAAAACTTACTGACGAGATAAATAGCTTTAAAAACTTGCTCAGGGTCTCAAAATGTTGCACAGTGCTGTGCATTATGAAAACTTCACACACTATACCATTACACTGAAAGAGTGATGTTATGAGAACATCAGTATACTGTCTAAAGACAATGAGTCTGGGATGTACAGTAACTCCAAGAGTGAGTTGAATTCCCAGTCTCTCAGTGTGCACTGAACTTCCCCAGGGCCTGAGTTTCATACAGTAGACTACATAATTGTGGAGAGAAGAATTTTGATCCTTTGTGCATCGTCACTATCCCCCCATCCCCTCTACGCTCCCATACATCTGGGCTGCGTCTGTGATTCTGTTATGCTAGTTCTGCTGCCCACTACCCCAGCTGGTGGTTTCTTTCCACTAAAGGCCATGCTATTAATAGACGGGTCTCTCCTAGTTTCTCTAAGTGCACCTGCTAAGCAGAATGAGATTCCACAGTGACCATGCAGGAGCCCGGCACCAGACCGCGGCCCCTGACTAATCACAGGAGACTCCGCACGCAACGCCCAACCTCATCCATTACGCCATTTTTAACAGGTTTTTATAGGTTCATCTTATTGAGATGAAATATTTTTGCAAAATGTTTTCTTTTAGCATCTATAAGCAACTGCCTCTAAAAACGTGTGCGGCTTTGCCGGGTGTCATTGTCTGGTTGTATTGCATACATTTAATTATGAAATTCTTAAGCAGAGATGACCAGGTGTCCATAGAGGATTATGTGTTAATGTTTGCAAACATACAGTACATGCTAATACTGCCCTGGGATGACCTACCAGTAGAATTAATGCTATAAGTCGACCAAGACCCAAAGACGATCAAGCTGCCTCACCAGATGCCTGCTGCTTGTCAATTTTGAATGAGCTGAGGCATAGAGCAACCCGGTTATGATTTAGGGATAGAACACACTGTGATATAGAAAGGGAGGAGGGACAATCTATATGGTACCTGGTGAAATCCCAGGTAATCCTGGATGGTATGAGATGAGTAAAAAATTGTCCCATCATTAGTGACCACCAAGACGAAGCCATTCAGAGCCTGTAAGGAGATAAGAAAACAAGGTTAGATAATATAATGGACAGTTATACATTCACCATACTTATAACACAGATAGGGTTAATCATCCTTTCTTGGTCTTCTCATATCTCCTGGATATATTCCAAAATGCATCTCATACTGGCTTATTAGAATTGTATCATATTTAGCTAAAATAACAATAATTTTTAATTACTTAAACAATGTGATCTTACTGGTTCAATAAAGGATAAATAATAAAAAAAATGGTTGTATTGGTTTACATTTCTGTTACAGCAAGATTTTTGGACTCTGCAACCCAATGGAGGATGCAAGATGGTAATCAAATAATGTCCCATAAATACAGGATTAGTGTCCCATTTGTTTTATCTGAAATGAGAACAGCTGGTCCCACATTTCAAACCCCACTAACCACACACACACACACATTTGCTTTTCTAGTGGAGATTAGATATCATTATTACATATTTTCCCTATCCTTTACCCGTCTTTTATACCAGGTTGGTTTACTAAGAACACAATATTTACCGCAACAACCTGGGAGCAATTCCATTGTTCAAGGACAGAACGTCTTGTTCAATGACAGGAGGGCTGGGTTTTTCATATGGTCTGGTCAGGGATTAGAACCAGTGACCTATCATCTACTGGGCCATGGTCTGGTCAGGGATTAGAACCAGTGACCTATCATCTACTGGCCCAACGCCCTTGACCACTGTTTACTTGGTAAAGTAACCAAATTGTCAGGTTTTACTATCTTTATGGGAATTCTGGTCCTCTAATATAGGAAAAAACAGGATCTCTCTCTAACATAAACACAAGCTGTTCCATAAAAAAACAAGAGCCTTTAGTTACAGTATGT
>JACXGI010003773.1:18648-59538 GCA_016801175.1 Esox masquinongy
GAGGCGAAGGGAAGGAAAAGATGTGGTAGAAAAAAGTGTACAAGCAATAGGGATAACCGCACCCTGGAGAGGATTGTGAAACAAAACCCATTCAAAAATGTGGGGGAGATTCACAAAGAGTGGACTGCAGCTGGAGTCCGTGCTTCAAGAACCACCACGCACAGACGTATGCAAGACATGGGTTTCAGCTGTCGCATTCCTTGTGTCAAGCCACTCTTGAACAAGACACAGCGTTAGAAGCGTCTCGCCTGGGCTAAAGATAAAAAGGACTGGACTGCTGCTGAGTGGTCCAAAGTTATCTTCTCTGATGAAAGTAAATTTTGCATTTCCTTTGGAAATCAAGGTCCCAGAGTCTGGAGGAAGAGAGGAGAGGCACAGAATCCACGTTGCTTGAAGTCCAGTGTAAAGTTTCCACAGTCAGTGATGGTTTGGGGTGCCATGTCATCTGCTGGTGTTGGTCCACTGTGTTTTCTGATGTCCAAGGTCAACGCAGCCGTCTACCAGGAAGTTTTAGAGCACTTCATGCTTCCTGCTGCTGACCAACTTTATGGAGATGCAGATTTCATTTTCCAACAGGACTTGGCACCTGCACACAGTGCCAAAGCTACCAGTACCTGGTTTAAGGACCATGGTATCCCTGTTCTAAATTGGCCAGCAAACTCGCCTGACCTTAACCCTATAGAAAATCTAGGGGTATTGTGAAGAGGAAGATGCGATACGCCAGACCCAACAATGCAGAAGAGCTGAAGGCCACTATCAGAGCAACCTGGGCTCTCATAACACCTGAGCAGTGCCAAAGACTGATCGACTCCATGCCACGCCGCATTGCTGCAGTAATTCAGGCAAAAGGAGCCCCAACTAAGTATTGAGTGCTATACATGCTCATACTTTTCATGTTCATACTTTTCAGTTGGCCAACATTTCTACAAATCCTTTTTTTGTAACGGTGTTAAGTAATATTCTAATTTTCGGAGATACTGAATTTGGAATTTTCATTAGTTGTCAGTTTTAATCATCACAATTAAATGAAATAAACATTTGAAATATATCAGTCAGTGTGTAATGAATGAATATAATATCCAAGTTTCAGTTTTTGAATGGAATTACTGAAATAAATCAACTTTTTGATGATATTCTAATTATATGACCAGCACCTGTATACCTCATTAAAACCAAACATAGTATGTTATTATTCACCCTGTGGCACACACACTCCTCCAAGTTACACTCACTTCAGCAGCCCCACAGCAAACAAAAACCAATGGTGCTTTCAGGGCTGCAGTGTCTCTGTTCTTGTTTATGGCATCGCTAAGACTGAGCTGATCAGAAAACTGTCAAGTATAGCGGTGTCTTTCAAATCGTTTTCAGATCCCTTCATTTTCTCCACATTTTGTTGGGTTACAGTCTTAATTCATAATTGATTAAATACATATTTTTTTGCATCAATCAACAAACAATAACCCATTAAGATAAAACAAAACATTTCTTTAAAATTTGTGCCAATTGATTGAAAATAAAACACTGAAATATCTAATGAAATATCTAATAAGTATTCAGACCCTTTGCCATGGCATGCCATATTGAGCCGCAGATGCATCTATTGTCCTTTGATCATCCCTGGGGCGTCTGTAAAACTTTACTGGAATCCACCTGTGGCAAATTCAATTAATTGGACATGATTTAGAAAGACAGAAACCTGTCTATTATGGTCCCACACTTCACAGTGCATGTCAGAGCAAAAACTAAGCCAAGAAGTCCAAAAAAACCAGAGTTGATTTCTGAGATAGAATTGGCTTGAGGCAGTGATCTGGGGAAGATTATAAAAAAACTGATAAAGAATTGCAAGTTCACATAGTGAAATGGTAGAAATTTTGAACCACAAATACTCTCCCAAGAGCTTGCCATCTGACCAAACTACCTAACCGGGAAAGAAGGTTTTGCCTTGGTCAGGGAGTTGACCAAGAAACCAAAGGCCATTCTAACAGAGCTTCAGAGTTTCACTACAGAGATGGGAGAACCTGTGAGAAGGACGACCATCTCTGCAACACTCCATCAATCAGGCCTTTATGGTAGAGTGGTTAGACCAAAGACACTCCTGTGTAAAAGGCATATGACATGCTGCCTGAAGGACGCCAAGAGCATTAGGAGAAAAATTCTCCGGTTTGATGAGACCACAATCGAACTATTAGGCATGAATGGCAAAAACAAGGTACCGCTCATTACCCGGTCATCCCTACAGTGAAGTATGGTGGTGTGAGCATCATGGTATGGAGATGCTTCTTAGCAGCACAGACTGTGAGACTGGTCGGTATGCAGGGACAAATGAATGGAGCAAAATACAGAGTGGACCTTCAATAAAACCTGACCCAGAGCACAAGGGCCTCAGACTTAGGTGAAAATTGATCACGTAACAATAACCCACAGCACAGACAAGACAATTCTGGAATATCTTTAGGACAAGCCTGTGAATGTGCTTGAGTTCTTCATCTAAAGCCTGGACTTTAACCCCACTGAACATCCGTGTGGAGACCAGAAGATCGCAGTTCATCGATAATACCCTTGAAATCTGACAGAGCTTGATAGGATGTGCAAGGGAAAATGGGAGAAACAGTCCAGATCCAGCAGTGCAAAGCTGGTAGAGGCATACCAAAGATGACTCATAAAGTGATTGCTGCCAAAGGCGCTTCCACAAAGTCCTGAATAAAGGGTCTGAATGCCTACGTACATTAGATATTTAAGTTTTTAATTTCCAACAATTTGGCACAAATTTTTCACTTCATCATTATGCTGTATTATGTGTAAAAAAATGATCAATGAGAAATTAAATCCGTAGCATCACAACATTTGGAGAAATTGGGTCTGACAACATCAATATATAGCTTGAATTATTGTTTGCCAATAATGTTCTTCTATGTTTTATGTTTTATTAGTATTTTAGTGTGATATATTCTTTTAAGTCGGGACCATGTGGTCAGAAAAGGTTGTTTCTATACAAAGTAAATGTATTAGTATTATTGGTTGCACTTTATTTTGCGAGTGACAATCTGTAGATGGTCAAAAGATTGTAATACTATTAACAAACTTTTAACAAACTACCAGTTGATAGACAACTGCTTACTAAGGATAAGTTAAGGGTTAGGTTTAGAATAAGGTTTAGGGTAAATGTTAAGGTTAGGGATAGAATAAAGGTTAGGGTTAGGGTTAGGATATAGGTAAGGGAAAGGGTTAGTACATAGTTAAAATGTTACAGGTAGTCAGTAAATGATCTGTAGAGCATTTATAGGCACACTTTTGGGACTTTCAAAATAATGTGTTACCTTATTATTATTGACTTCACTAACACATTCGCATTGTGTGCTATTGCTCCATACACAAAAAACAGGCTGAAATCTAACCAGGGGCTAAGATGACTGGCAGAGTGATGTCATGTTGCCCTTTCCACAAACAATCAGTGATTCACCCCAAATTAGCAACAGCAGTGTGTGTTTTTTCAAGTGTAAGTCTGTGTATATATGTGTGTGTGTGTGTGTGTGTTTGTGTACACATCCCTGTCCAGCAAAACATAAACACTATGATATCAGAATGTAGGATTTGTACACTGTCTTCCAAGTAAATAGTCACATTCCAGAGACAAATGTCTAATGGGGTATAAGATGTTTAAGAATGACTGTCCTCGGTCTGAGTTTATTTTCCACAACAACAGTGAAGGGAGAAAACTCAATTAATTTGTTTAGCCTCTCTTTTTCTCCCCTCTACAAGTGTAAATTATGAATGACCTCACAGCTCCTCTATAATTCACCACCAAGTGTCTGACGTTGTACCACAGAGAAGAAGCAGAGAGAGAAAATCAGGCGGTCAGAAATAGCCCTGCTCCCAAAATTCTTCTAACCTTGCTTTCACTTCCTATCTCCTTGTCTCCTCAATGTCCCATGGTTGGAGTCTCAATTTGAATAAAATATTCCCTCCTGACTAATTCCTCCTCCCAAAAAATAGCTTTCATGCTTCATTACTAACACATTGCAACAGTGTAGGTTCATCATAATAATGAAACTTCATAGGACAGGGATGGCTGGCAGAAGGTTTCCTCTGCTGTGGAATTCCACTGTGCTGCACATACAGGGGAACTGGACTGGAAAACCAATGACTCCGCCGTATTCAGAAGAGATTTGGCAGCCAACTAGCTCGCTCTCCACTCAATCACACAGACAGAGAAACAAAATTGAAATAGCCCCGTAGAGATCGAAATGGGATTGGACGTGGAATAAAATGAGAACAAATTTTGCAATGAGAAATTAATTTGATTTGGGTATAGAGTGGGATGTAGCTGAAATAGTTTTCATGGTGTATTATGGAGTCTTGGGAAGTGATAACCAGAGGTACAAACACGCTGTTCCATTTTCTATCAAATACCAAGTTTTGGCTGTCATCTTTGATGTCATCTTCTGAGCACACAACATGGAATTGTTTATTTACATATTTTGGAAAAAGCTTTTTAATTAGATGTCATGCAGCTTAACCCCAAAGGTCGATTGTCTTGCCCCGCAAGACGTTGTGACTTCACTGGTTACAGGAATGTATATGTTGGTGGTAGCTGGTGGAGTTTATTTTAACTTTGTCTAACCCAAACTGTTTAAGCGACTAACTAAATGTTACATATTTTGAAAGTAGACAGTCCAGGGAACAAAATGTCCCTTTGGGGTGCTGTGCTACATATAAATTCTTTCAGGGTCACCAACAGCTTAACTTTTCTAATGAGACACAAAAATAAATATTTGGAACAAAGCATGAGGAAAAAATCTCAAGATTTACTAAAAAAAAAATCTAAAGATTTAGTAAAACTGTTGCAAATTGTGTGTCCTTACCTCATATTCTACACAATCACCAACCATCAAATTGCTAAACTTATGACAATTCTATGTGAGTTAAGTAGAAATGACAGATTATGGGCAAAGAATGGCAAAGACTTCAGTAGGATGGATATTGGAGAGTGTGTATTGCTCCCTAGGTGTCTATAGTTATTTTCAGGGATAGGCATAAACACACAAACACACACACACACACACACACATGCAACAATGATTCAGCTGCAAATGCAGACAGCTGAAGTTAGGCCATGACAAGCCGTTAGTAGTGACCTGGAGCAAGAGTTCGCCTTCAGGCAGCCAACTGTCCGCCAATCCTGTGGCTTTGCTGTTGTCATCGCTATCACAATTGGCCAGCCCTCCATTGCAAGTATGGTTCTTCAGGGCAACTGCAGAAAGGAAAGCAGAGAAAGGGAGCAGGAGAGAGGAGAGGACAGTAAGACAGGCTTTATTCCTGTAATAATGTTTACAAAGCACTGCTGTGAATGTCAGAATGCTTTAATCTTTAGTAGAATAAACACATTGTATGCACAAATGTAACACAGCAAGTTTCATCAAACAAGACCTTAGAAATAACTATATCTGAATTTAGACGTTTTATCTTTATCTAACCTGGTTACATAATGGCTTGGGAACCAACACATCCGCTCATTCATGTTACAAAACAATTGTTTCTCAATACAATATCTCCAACAGGATGCTTTGGGCGTTGATTGCCAATTTTTATCTTTACAATCTAATTATTTTTGTAACTACAGTATATCGTCACCTAAAGACCTGTGGTATGTGGTGTCGCAAAAATATATTATCACTGCTCTGCAATGTCTCAGGTTTCAGTAACAACAAAAGGTGATCATCTTTAGAAAAATGTTGTCATCCAAGAGAGGACAGTGAAATGAAATGAAAATGCAAAAGCTATTCAAAACAGTGACACCTATTTTTAAAGCATACTTTAGCCTACTGCTTGTGACAGAATTAAGAGAAAACTACTTTGCTAAAGAAGCTTTAGAGTGAGAGAGAGAGAGAGAGAGAGACATTAGCACTTCATCTGATTGAAATGACGTGACAACTCCTTTTTTTGCACTTCACAGCTCGTCAAGTTTATCTCCCTCTTCTCTCCCGACACTCCCTACTCCTTCCCATTTCCATTTCCACATTCTCCCTTGTCTCATCCTCCATCTCCCTGCTGGTTTCTGCCCTGCTCATTTGTTCAAGGTGGCGTTGCCCTGCATTGGGTTTTTCAGATGATGTTAAACAGCTGTTCTGTCTCAATGCTCCTAAGGTGCTTATCATAAGAGTCGGGGTATTAAGTCTTTATGGCCACCTAATCATTCCACATATTCATAAATGGCAAATATCACTCTTCAAATTTCCACCTCACAACTGATGTGTGCTGAATGTTCTGACACAAATAGTTGGCCATACATCTATTGTGTATGGGTGCTATGCATTGTTGGAGGATGTTTTCCCTTTACTATGTACTGTATAGAGCTTTGGCTAACCCCACTGGTACAATGGCACTGTATGAATATCATTTATTATTAAGATAGTCATTATTACTTTCATTGATATTTTGGTAACGGTGGTTATATGAATATATTTTGTAAAAAATATATGTATATATTTTTTTTAAATAATTTTTACTGAGCCATACTATTTTATAGGTGAGGAACAAACAGCATTTTCTAAAATAGTGAAATACTCTTTGAACACTTTACTTGTTTATATACAATGTAGAGTAGATGCAGTGTACTTATTGTGCATTACAATGTTACATATAAGCCCAAAGAAACTCTCATGATTGCTACAGCACTGTATTAATTTCAACTTTGGATAGATGTCTGTTCAATCAGTTCATTGAGTCAGTACCATCGATTCAATGACCAAACACAATTACACGCAAATATAAAGTCTGGAACCCTGATGATGTCATGGGAATGGAACCAGTGGTCAGCCATATTAACCTCTGACCTCTATTGCAATGCTGTGTTTTGACCCGCAATGCCCTCTGACCACTAAGGTGATGTCTTGACGTGAATGGGTGAATGGGTCCCGGCTGAGCTCATTTGTTGTCTGTGAGGGGTCAGCAGACAGCAGAGAAGGATAGGACTGGAGGGGTTGGGGGGGGGCAGCGGTGCTAAGACCAGACACCTGATGGCATGTGGTTATTTTTGGGGGGACTAGATGGGCTTGTCACCATCGCACAGAGCTTGGGTGTTGTTAATACACCTCGGCCGTACCACCATACCACCGTCTAGCAGGTGTTTGGAATATCATATTATATAAACTTATTATATAATCCTATATCATTATAGAAAGATCCATGTTATCTCGCCTCCCTGAGTTTATATGGACATTTATAGCCTAGGCCTGTTCTGCTACTGTATCAACCAAAACAAATGACCATGGACCCTAAAGACAAATACTGAAAGTCACAATACATCTGTGTTACATGCTTGCCCAGAAAAACTAGAAATCATCTCCTTCCTCACAACTTAATAAGCAATGAGTAGAAACATAGATCATAATAGATTAAAACTTTACCTTCAAATGCAACATATTGCTTTTGAGAAAATTAAGTCATCAGACATTAAGTTTCATTCGGTCTTAAGTTTCTGAAACATATGTATATATTGTTATGCTTTTATTTCTGAGTGAGACAATAGGGAAAGTCAGAGGAATTTTTTTGGCTGAAAGAGCAGTGGGCTGGATTTGAACCCAAACTGCACCGTACATGTGCGCTGGAGGCAGCAGCTTAGACCACGGGACCACCATAGACCACTTCATATTGTCTGCTTAAATTAGGAAATTGAAGTTACCTGACACATATGAATAAAGGGTTTCCAGAGCTGAGGGGCCACATATGAGAAGTCTCTATCAGGTTTGTGACAGGTATGACTAGGCTGTTTGAGTCTGATGATTGTAAGGAATGCTGATGCTGGGAAAAAGTTCTCAGGAAGTTGGCTTATGTACTTAGGAACATTGCCCTTGAGGACCTTAAGGCGAGTAGCAGAATCTTGCATTTGATCCTACATTGAACTGGAGGCCACTGGAGGCTGAATATAACATAGCTAATTTGGGGTTTTGTGAGGTTTGCGAGATTATCCTGGCAGTTGCATTCTGGGTCATCTGCAGTTGAAACAAGTCTTACTAAGATTCCAGTTAGCAGTGCATTGCAATACTTAAGATGTTTTCAGGGTAATGAATAGGTTTTTAAGTATCCACAGTGGATGAGAATGACCTGATCCGAGTGATGTTACTTAGATCTAAATATTATGCATATGTGTGCTTCAAATGAGAGGTCAGAGTAAAAGGTTACACATAGGTTTGCACACATGGAATTAACAAACACTGTTTTACAGCAATTAATTTTACAAAGGTTTAATTTGTGTGTCATCTGCATACAAATGGAAGTTCAGCTCAAATCTTCTGATTAGCATATCAAGTGTTAGCATGTAGAATAAAAGCCCCGGATCACATATGACACTTAATTGACATTTCTTTTCTGTATCTGTCAGTAAAACATTAAACACCCTGTATATAATGTAAAAAGTGCACGGCACTGAACAAAGAAAACAAGAGCGGCCCCAGAACAGAGACAATATTAGTCTCTTAAGGTCTTTTGACATAAATTGTGTGGTGCAGCGAGTATGAGGCTAGCAGTGTTACTCCTGCTCTGTGTAGCGCCCTTTGGCCAGATATGTGTACAGCATTTGGCCAGCCGGTCTGCTGGGGTAGGCTTTGTTTTTATTGATGTCATTGTAGTAGGTCACTGCACTTTGTGTTGTCATTTGGGCCCTCCAATGCATCCATTAAGGAAAAAGATACACCTCCAAACATATTACTGAAGCCCTAATGAGTTGCTTGGGTATTATTTAATGAATTAACTCATCAATTATCGATACAGTATAGAGTCAATATATACAATATATACAATGTCTCTTTACTGGGGCTTTGCTTAATAATTTGTCCTGCGTACAGTCTATAAAAAGAACAGCATATAATAGACATGTTCTTCATATTAATACTTAAACTCCATTACTCCATTTCTATAGTGGTACTGCTCAGCGATAAGAGCCGCTTGATGTCATAACCAGGGAAGTTTTCATACTCAACTCTACACATGTGTGTCAAAACCATGCATATCAACATTCCCCATTACAAATGTGGGACATCAATCCACCCGCCTGGCTGGCTGGATTTTTGAAAGAGGACTCCAAAGTTAGGGTAGCAGGACACAGGCACGGGTGTACATAAACAAAAGGTTCTTTAATTCCAAAACTTGACATGACTATCTGCCGCAACAGTCATAATATACAGTGGATATTATCACTGTTGAGTGGGCAAATATTGCCACGTCAAGATAGACTCCTACCCACAAAGACTGAGTGCGGTAATAAAATCAAAAGGTGCTTCAACAAAGTATTAGTTTAAGGGTGTGCACACTTATGCAACCAGGTTATTGTAAGGTTTTTATTTTTCATTTTTCCCCCTCGAAGATTTCAGTTTGTTTTTCAATTGAATTGTTCACATTATAGGTCACATTAAAAGTGGAAAAAGTTCTGACATGATTTATCTTTGTCTCATTCTTTTACATCACAAAAACCTGGCATTTTCACAGGGGTGTGCAGACTTTTTATATCCACTGTAAGACAGTGACTCGCAACAACCACTAGAACAGGAGGAACTTAAATAGGGACATGATTAGGGATAAAAGAGGTACAGGTGAAGACTAAACTAGACACAGGCGAAACCAATAAAAGAACATAAAGACACTGAACATAGAAATGCAAGAGCCGGCATGGCACAGGCCTTGACCGGCTGCTACAAAGACAAAGAGAAGTTCTGGTTTTCAGGCTTCTTTGGGAAACAGTGTACATAATGAAAAAGAATTACAGATACATACATAGTACATAGAAGTACATAGAGCAAAAATAGTGCTCCAGAAATTCCAACAAGCATGTTTTCCCTGGATTTGAATTGAACAGCTTGGCATTACTTAACTTAGCATAATGGGCCTAGTTAGACACCTGTCAGGAGTGATTAAAATACACGTTTCAAGTTTTCATAAGCTGTCCCTTCCCAACACGGCTTCCACCCAAAGCCAGAGTAGGTTCATTAGACCAATCTCTGGGCGAATACACTTCATGTTTATTACTGACATTTTTTGTTCATTTCAAATATTGGAAATTTCCAAAGATTGGAAATGGAACATTTTACTTAGAGCCATATGACTGAATGTCATTTTGATCTTTAATCAGAGCATGAATCACTGACTGGCTGTCAGACTTAAGGCTCCATTGATGTGTTTCTGAGGAACTTTCATTAAGGATTCAGTACATTTGAAACAGTAAATTGCTGCAGAGCGCTACATAAACTTGCAGCCTTCTGTTACATACTCTCTCTAGGGAGATTTTTCTTTTGTAATGCATTTAGGCTTACTACCTAGCTAGACACAACCGGCAGCCTATAGTACCTCCACCCTCTTGAAATAGGAATTTGATTAAGTAAACCCAACATGAAATCAGTGACCCTGAAAATCTGACAGCTTGTGAAAGGCCCATGTACTCTAAACGTAATTTGTCATCAGTGTGTGGTTTGACAATGGGGGAGGGGAGAGGGGCTAGCTGAGACTGAAAAACAAGATTTAACTATTCACATCCAAAGAAACCCCCTCCCCTCATCTTTTCTCTGGGCTGATTGCCCAGAAGCCATACTGTACAGTATATTGTATAACTAAATGTTCTTTTATTTAAGGAAATAAAACCTAAAAATAAAATACAAATTAAACAACTTTAAAATACTTTATATACCTTATACATTATATATATATATAGCTCCGGAAAAAATTAAGAGACCACTGCACCTTTTTCTTTCCTTTCCAAAAAAGTTGAAAAGGAAGGTTTTGAGTGAGGAATAGAAGTGTTAAAATTAAGAGACCACTGCAAATTGAACGCTTCTGTTCCTCACTCAAAATCTTCCTTTTCGACTTTTTTGGAAAGGAAAGAAAAAGGTGCAGTGGTCTCTTAATTTTTTCCAGAGCTATATATACATATATATATATATATATATATATATATATATATATATATATATATATATATATGAATACACAGTATATACACTACTGTTCAAAAGTTTGGGGCCACTTAAAAATATCCTGGTTTTCCATGAATTTTTTCCATGACATTTGACTGAAATATTAACTGTGTCCTTCAAACTTTGCTTTCGTCAAAGAATCCTCAATTTGCAGCAATTACAGCCTTGCAGACCTTCGGCATTCTAGTTGTAAATTTGTTGCAGTAATCTGAAGAGATTTCACCCCATGCTTCTAGAAGCACCTCCCACAAGTTGGATTGTATTGTCTTACGTACAGTACCATACGGTCAAGCTGCTCCCACAACAGCTCAATAGGGTTGAGATCCGGTAACTGTGCTGGCTAGTCCATTATAAACAGAACACCAGCTGAATGCTTCTTCCCTAAATAGTTCTTGCATAGTTTGGAGCTGTGTTTTGGGTCATTGTCCTGTTGTAGGAGGAAATTGGCTCCAATAAAGTGCCATCCACAGGGTATGGCATGGTGTTGCAAAATGGAGTGATAGCCTTTTTGATCTGAACACCTTAAACTTGAGAATGGTGTTTTATGGTTACTATTTAATCAAGTTGCCAGTTGAGGATATGTGTAGTGTCTGTTTCGCAAACTAGACACTGATGTCTTTGTCTTCTTGCTCAGTTGTGCACCAGGTCCTAAAACCAGCTCCTAAATCTGTGAAAAATTAGGAGTAGTCAAGAGGACTCCTAAGTCACTAAGACCAAGTCACAAACAATCCTAAAAAAGCTGCTGCCGGCAATCCGCCTCGTAATCAGGTCGAAGTTTTCGAAACATTAAATGATAGTGAGCTTTAAACAAGGTATCGCCTTAATTGCGAGGGTGTTATGATCATAGTAGAGCTAGTTAGGGATGCTGTCACTTCACCAACAAACAGAAACAACCCAGTAACACCGGAGATCCAGGTTGTGACAACTTGGCCACTGGGAAAATGCAGCTATGCAGCGCAGACGAACTATGTATATCTGTCATCTGTCAGTAGAATATTACATCAAACATTAAATGCCCTCCCCAGACCCCATATCGTGTGACAAATCATTCGGCTTCCTCATGATATTCGCCAACTACAAAGAAACAAAGCCTTCAAAAAGAAAGGACTTCACGGCCATAGCTCAACCACACAGTGTAGTTGGTTCTATATATGGGACACATAATTGCACGAATTATTGCAGCATCAAAAGATGAATGCACATTTCTTTACGAGCTGCCATTCATATAAGAGTCTGACAATTAGCTGAACATATACAGTATTGACTAGTCAGTATGTCATTCTTGGTTTGATGTTTAATCGGTGATACTTGGCCTACATTTTTATTTGAATATCTTTATTTCAATATGGCAACATGACACATCCTTCTACAGTATTGCAATGATGAATTCACTGACAGAGAGCCCTCCCCTATCAACCAATCACTGTGGGCATAGTAAGTAAACTTGTTCGTGGAACACAACATCATCCACAGCAACGGGGTCAACCCCGCCTTTTCTCTTAGCTTAAAACCTCTCCCCATTCCTTAGTAAAAGTTGTTCTTAGCAGCTTTGTGAATATGTTTTAAGAGGAAACTCTTAGCTAGGAACTTTAACTGCTGTTTAGGAGTCCTCCTAGTGGTAAGATAAAATGTTTTGTGAATACGGACCCTGGTTTATGGCCTGGAATAGCCTTAATTTCTCAGAACAAGCGTGGACTGATGAGTTTCAGAAGAAAGTCCTTTGTTTTTGGTCATTTTGAGTCTGTAATCAAACTCACAAACGCTGATGCTCCAGATACTCAACTAGTCTAAAGAAGGCCAATTTTTTTGATTATTTAATCAGCAGGACAGTCTTCAGCTGTGCAACCTGATTGCAAAATAGTTTTCTAATCATCAATTAGCCTTTTAAAATGATAAACTTGGATTAGCAAACACACTGTGCGATTGTAAAACAGGACTGATGGTTACTGATAATGGGCCTCTGTACACCTATGTAGATATTCCAAAATCTGCCGCTTCCAGCTACAATAGTCGTTTACAACATCAAAAATGTCTACACTGTATTTCTGATCAATTTGATATTATTTTAATGGACAAAGTTTTCTTTTTTTTCGAAAACAAGGAAATTTCTAAGTGACCCCAAACTTTTGAAAGGTAGTATATATCCAAAACTCGCTCCTTTTTCTACTGGGATCTTGCACATCGCATTTATGTGCCAAGTGCCTTTTTTAATTAACGATTTGTTTATACCAGATTGTACAGCAGTTGCCAGGCAGAGATGGGACTTTAATTTTCCTAGGAGTGGAAGTTATTTTATGCCATCAGCATTCAAACATTACAATTAGAAAGCCTTTCAATTATGCTGATGTCATGCATGTTTTGATTAGACCAAATAAATAACAATGAAAAATTCTATAATCTCTATTTGATGACTATAATTGTATTCACAATGCGCATCTGGCCATTGTTCCATTAAATGGATACACTGATGATAGACATTAGACTAATACTAAAAACAAAACAATGGCCAAGCCAAATAAAATAATGCGTAAAAAAGCAGGCCCACATCCAGCTACAGAATAAAATGTTACCCAAGTCAATGAGCAATAAGTATTCTTTTTAGAAAGTTCTGTCACAGGCAATCTATACTTTTTTTCTTGCATTTTTCCAGGTTTTTCTCATTTTCCAAGAGAGACCTGTCCAAAAGAGCAGCACTCAGTTTCAAAACACATAAAAAAAACACAAAGTTCTAATTTAAAACTGACAAAGTTACACATTGAGACATGCAGTGTATTCATTTGGAAGGTGTGGCGCAGCTAGGGGTTAAACAATAATCAGCCGCCGACTTACAGCATTTATAAATGCCTTCAAGAAAAGCAAGTTGCAATTTCATGCACTTTTGCAGTTTGCTCCAAGTGGGAGGGCCAGAGAACTGGAACACATTTTTATCCAACTCTCGACATGCCACATTAATTATTTTAGCTGACAATTATAATTTTTCTTGGACCACAGGTGCAGTACATAAAAAAAACATACACCCACCGGCCGTGACACACTGCGCCGATTGCAGACCTTGCGACCAGTCGGCATTTGTCTTACCTCGGATCACAAACTCATGCACTGGTTTGTTGACCACCCGCAGCTCAGTGTCTAGCGCTTAGCCTTTTGTCTTGTTGAATCAACAGTTTCTAGACACCATCTTTGAGCCAATCAGAAAACAGGTGAAGAAATCACTAGTAAGTCAACAAGAACAAGAAAATAAAGGGGTACAGCTCCCATATAAAGGTTGTATATAAAATGATTGATCATTTTGGTGATAATAATAAACGACTGTGATATCTAGAATATAAATGACACCTCAGGGGCAAATTTTCAAAGTACCTTCATTGTCCTTTACAGACATGAATGTTGGGGAAACATTACATATTTCAAAGGTGAAAAACGGACTTAAGTCTGAATTTTTATTTCCAATATCTTCTGCTATACATGGAGTTTAAAATTGAGTCACTCATCTAAAGAGACCTTAGTAAGTATACATGTTTCTACTATTTCTATACATAGAAGAGTCTGGGGTTTCATCTAAGATTTAATAAAAGCAATCAACGAAGCCAAATCTTAGTTTGTGTGCAAACTGACATTTATCCCCTTTCCCGTATAAAAAAATATATAACTAACATTGTAGTCAGCTAATATATATTTTAAGAAAACAAGTTACATTGATTTGATAGCTAGCTAGCATTACCAATATTTGGAGTCGCTATGAACAGCTAACTAACCAACTGATTTAGTAAACAATATAACAAAAGTATAATTTTAGATTCAAAACATTCAATCATGGTCTACATTTCATTAATTAGAGTAGCAAGTACCACCCGTGTACTCTTATGTATCCATTGTTCAGCTGTTTTTAATTTTCTGTAGGTCTCATTAAACTGTAAGTCATTATTTACGTCACATTTTTGACCAGTCTAACATGGGTCGAATTTTTTGTTTGCAACACTTTACTCTCATTGATAAAACTGTATCGTATAAAAAGCACAATTGGAAATTGTTTTTTTCCATTGTCACAACATGCAGGATAACAAGTGCAGGACCTGAATAATAAAATTGTGCTATATTTAGATAGCATTAGCAAAAAAGCATAAGGCCGATGTCAGAAACGCTGTGCATTGTCCATAGGGGAAACTGCTCCTCCCAAATGACCCAGATGGGACACCTGATTGGTTAAGAACTGGTGAGGCTGAGGCCAAGGCTAACGTTTATTTTGGAATGGTGCCCAAATCAATCCACCCTTGCTGAAACCAACCAGCCTCCCTACAGTATGTGAGTGCTTGGCAGTGTTTCTCTGTGTTTAGTACAACAGAGCCTGCTGAAAGAGCGAGAGAGGTACAATATATGGAGAAAATGTAAATACAGTAATACACATTTTCATGCACATAGAATGGTGTGCGTGTGTGTGTTAATCATTCTAGCACCATGTGGATGTCCTTTTTTCTAACCAGCAAGTAAATATAGAACATTTCTACTCCCTCGGCTTCGAAACAGTGCCGTGTACCAACACGCGATGCATACGCCCTTGCATCGCTGACTTACACATGGACGCATGCAACACACCCACACACACACACACACACACACACATACACACACACAAGCTAACATGAACATGCGGTGGTTGATGCAGGCACTAGGCACGAAACACTACACTGCCTCCGTGTCTCCGAGATCTCTGGTCACATGGTCACATATTTGCTTACGAGAGGCTATTCAGAGGTAGGGGGCAGGGGGTGGGGTCATTACCGATTGCCCATGTTTCCCCATTCGGTGCCCTGCATTGCACAATGCGCCGGGCCACATAACAAACTGTGGGATGGGGGTTGGCTTAACTCAGGAAGAGAGGGAAGCAATGGAGGGGGAAAAGAGGGATGAAGGGATGACCCACAGAGAGAGAGAGAGAGAGAGACAGAGAGCCCTGCCTTCCTCTCATCTGCATCCATCGTACAGTGAGGGAGTAAGAGAAAAAGCATTGGTGACCAAGACCCTACAACGACATTATATATCATGAACACGTCACAAATGTCATGTGTACTACCATGTCACACTCAAAGTATACTACAGAGAAAATGCGTTATATCACATGGTTCTTCAAACCCTTATGATTTGTCATTATATAATGGCATTATGTCGACCCAATTCTATGCAGTTGTAGCATATATATGCAACACAATGAACCCCCTGAACCTATTTGAACTGATCCAACTGTTCACTCTAAACATACAGCAGCAGAGAATTAGATATACTGCTCAATGTAATCACATGCAAACAACCATAGATATAACACATATTTAAAGTCATATATCTATTCACATAATAGTTATCCCACTGCGATGATAATGCTCTTTATTTACATGAGCTTGCTAAAAGCTACTATTATTTTACTTCTACCTATAGCAGCCAAACTGCAAAAGCTACCAACACACATGTATTTATCTATGTTTTTATTTGTATACTACTGTACACTACAATCATGTTTGCACAAATTTTAACCATAACTAGTCTTCAACCAATGTTAGTGTAGTCTTCAAACACCATTCAAAATTGGTAGACCGGCCTGGATGGTGTTTCTACCTTTGTAATACGGTGTGTATATTTAAAAAAAATATGTTTTATACGTGCATAAATGCTCCATAGGCTTATTAGATTTTAGATTAGATTCAACTATATTGTCACTGAAAAAGTACAAGTACAGAACAACGAAATGTGACAGAATTCCTGAACGGGGGTGTATGTCGCATGTCACTACTTTTCAGGAGAGCCGTTTTTAAGAAGAAAAACATGTTCTGGGGCATTTTGTCTTTTTTTCAGAAATTCCTTCTTGAAGATGTAAACTTTCATGTGACTTAATAACAAACTAGTACGCGAATTCTGCATTTTGACACCCTCCAGTACATACCAGTTATGTGCAGAGTTCTTAAAATGTCTGATCAGTGCACCATTGCTCAACTCATGTGATTGTTGGCTATTCTGTGGCTTCTCTCACAAGTATCCTTGTTTGAGCAATTTGTTTTGAGGTACAAACTATTCTTGGCAATCCTTGATAGTGTGATGCAGCTTTCACTTCATGATTATTGATCCAGCTGTGCCCACTGGGATATCCAAACACTTGAATATTAATTTGTACCCTGATCCTTATCTGTGTATTAGCGTTACTTCCTCTCTGACTCCATTAGAATCCTCTTAGGTCGTAATTTTCCTACAGATCCACAGCCTGACCAATCATTGTTCAATGATTTAAAAATTAATTGTGTCCAATTAATTGTATATATATATATATACAGCTCTGGAAAAAATTAAGAGACCACTGCACCTTTTTCTTTCCCTTCCAAAAAAGTTGAAAAGGAAGGTTTTGAGTGAGGAACAGAAGGGTTAAATTAATTATATTATCTATGGTCTGCATCTGTCAACCTGAACTTTGAACATGCACATTTTAGGCAAATACCATAGAAAACACAATGGATCAGCTTGTTCTGCAACAGAGAATAAAGTGACATAGTGAAGGAAGAATAGAAAGAGGTCAATCATGCCTCCTGGTTTAGTCTCTTCCAGGAATCACAGGAGCATTCTTATTGGCTTAGTTAAGTTATCTGAAGGCCTTCCTGGGCATTTTCCACCTCACAGAAGAAACACATGGTGACATTGCGGCACCTTTCACCCCTCTGTCTTTACAATAGAAGAATTTACAATGAAAGGCCATTCTCTTCTCTCAGGGGGCCATTAATCCTCATTGTTAAAATAAAACATGGTGGCTGCAAATGTAAGGCTTTTTGTTGTACTTCTTCAAATGTGTTATACACGATGCAGATGATGGATTCCAATGCTGGAGACTGATACACTGGGGTTTCTTTAATGTCAACAGAGTTATTCTGCCTTCTAAGTCAGCCATTCACAGTATTTGTACCTTCTAAATTAAATGCTCTATTGTTTACATTGCACAAAACATGACTACATTTGTGTACTCATTTGTGTTTATCATTTGACTAGAAACCTGGATGAAAAGCAACTGGAGCTTGACTGTAGTTGTTGTTGTAGTTACAGGGACATCCATCATCGCAGGATAAACCCATCATCAGACGAAAAACTGGCAAGATTAAAGACCAGTGCAGGACCTCCAAAAAAGTATCTTTCAGAACAGCTTTACAGTTGCACACAAAGTTCTAAAGGCTGCATTCTTACAGGAGCAGTGAAATGCAATGGTGTGTTTACGGATGTCAGTGTGAAAATATACAACATATTTAGGATTTATGTCACTGGAAGCATTTCTGAATGCATAATACCTGTTATAAAATTTGGTTAAACTATATTGAGTCCCAATTCGTATCTGTAGATGCTCTACATATTGTTATACTATCAACAAACTATTCAAAACTGTTAGTTCATAAGAACAGCTTGCTCTAATTACGATTAAGGTTATGTTTAGAATAAGGGTCAGGGTAAGTGTTAGGTTAAGATTAAGGTTTAGGGTTAGGGGTAGATACTTAATTGGTTTAGCTTAGTAGATACTTAATTGAAATGTTACTTATAGTCTAGATTATCTATGTACGGACAATCAAAACTCTCTAAATCAATGTAACAAAGCACACTTTTCTGTTTAACTACAACCCCATTTCCAAAAAAGTTGGGACCTTTTATTAGCATTTTGCGTAAAATGCTAATAAAAAGAAAATGATTTGCAATGATGTGCAAATAATTTATCCCTATATTATATTGAAAATAGTACAAATGCAACATATCAAATGTTGAAACTGAGAAATTGTGGCATGTAAAAATACATGCCCATTTTGAATTTGATGCCAGTAACACGTTTCAAAAAAGTTCTTGAACTGTGTGCTGATAACAAGCCGGATGGTCCCTCTCCTCTTTAGCCCAGTGGACGCGGTGTCCACGATTCACAAAAAGAATTTAAAAATGTTGATTCGTCAGACAACAGGACAGTTTTCCATTTTGCCTCAGTCCATTTTAAATGAGCTCGGGCCCAGAGAAGGCGGCGGCATTTCTGGATCTTGTTTATGTATGGTTTCTTCTTTGCATGGTAGAGTTTTCACTTGAATTTGTGGATGCAGCGACGTACTGTGTTCACAGACAATTGTTTTCCGGAATGTTCCTGAGCCCATGCAGTAATGTCCACTTGAGAATTGTGTCTGTTTTTAATGCAGTGCCGCCTGAGGGCCTGAAGATCACGGCCAACCAATATTGTTTTTTGGCTTTGTCCCTTGCATACAGAGGTTTCTCCGTATTCTCTGAATCTTCTAATGATATTATGTACAGTAGATGATGAGATCCTCAAACTCTTTGCAATTTTACATTGAGAAAAATTATTCTTAAATTGTTGCACTATTTGCCCGGCAAATATTTGACAGAGTAGTGAACCCCTCCACATCTTTACTTCTGAAAGACTCATCCTCTCCGGGATGCTCTTTTAATACCCAATCATGTAACTGACCTGTTGCCAATTAAGCTAATTAGTTGTGCGATGTTCTACCGGTTTTCTTTTAGCATTACACATTTTCCAGTCTTTTGTTGCCCCTGTCCCAGCTTTTTTGAGATGTGTTGCTGGCATCAAATTCAAAGTGGGCATATATTTTTGAAAAAACAATAACATTTCTCAGTTTCAACATTTGATATGTTGTCTTTGTACTATTTTCTATTGAATATCAGGTTTAAATGATTAGCACATTATTGCATCATGTTTTTACATTTTCCACAGCATCCCAACTTTTTTGGAAACAGGGTTGTAGATCAGTTATGAAACAAATGCTTCATAACTGATGCTTACAAAAATGCTTGTTCGGGTTGCTTGCTGGCTGACATATAGAAATCGCTCAACAGTTAATGCTATGGTACCTCAGCAACTTGATTATTTAATTCTGGCCACATGGTCACAATCTTGACCATAACACACGTTCAGGTTATTTGAAGAATGAATGGTCATCGAAAACAACCAGTTGGCTACGGTTTTTGAGTTGTACAAAGTAGAGGTTCATGACCATTTTGGATATATGCTGATGAAATGATAATGCTTTCCTGAAGATGATTAAATATTTATTTGTTTAGTTTAGCTATCCCGAATAAATTAGAGACGCAAATCCTTTTTGCTTTGTTGACCAAAGCTCTTGCCGGAGACACAATACCTGAATTTGAAAAAAAACGATTTACGTCAGTGCCGTGAGTTCTGTAGACAGCTCTGGCTTCAGACTAGGCTAAGTGTGAAATATAACGACAATGCGATCACGTTAGCCAAAAGTTAGAAAGTTGCAAGTCACATCACTGCCAGTTGTCAAATCTAGAGACAGGTTGTTTTCCAAAATGTTGGTGAATTTTGGAGAATTTTGGTGAAGTTTTGATAAAAAATATCCTTGTGCATATTAATGTAAAACGTTTTTCTGCCTCATGACCTTCCACAACCTTCGCGAGTGACTTTCTTCCTTTTTTTAGACACTACTTTTTTTACCTTAATTTAACCAGGTAAGCCAATTGAGAAATTAGCAAGCTGTAAGTTGGTAGTCAGTCGTGCTGTACTAACGGATTGAGTAAACAGACATTGAAAATGGCATGAATATGATTTAACCCCCCCCCCCCCAAAAAAAAATGGTATGTTACTTTCCAGCTAAACATTCTGTGACTTTCTTCCTGGTTTGTGGTTGTTGCTAAGTTAACAGTGGGCCTCACATCATTAATGGCATGAGCATGTCTTCCTCCATGAGGTGGCATATTTGGGGAATTACAGTTTGGATGCTGACTCATGTGCGCACATGCATACACAGGTGGAAAAGATTGCATGATAGCATACTAAGACAAGCAAATAATTAATTCTCTTGGGTAAATTATCCATGACAACAATAAAACACAAATTGTTTTGCTGTCGTTGAAACCGCAAGGTTAAATAGTCAGAAAATGTTTGTCACAGTACAAGTCTAACAGTATGCATAACACATTATAAACAAATTCTGCATGGGCACATTGACATAAAAGTTTACTTGAGGCCACGTGGTGTGTTGCTTAGACCTGCGGTCACAGAGGTCCGTATGCAGTGCGATATTTTGCTCTGGCATTTGGGAAACAGAAACACCCCAGCTACCTCCTAGACAAAGATGTTATAGCCTTTCATGTTTCCCTTTGCTGAGATTGCACCTGACCCTGTGTTCATTCTGAACACTGACAATCCTGGGAGTGAATTGGTATTTGTTGTACATGTAACCAACTATGCATAGTTGCATGAGGCAGAATAAAATGAAGCTAGTTACGCTTGTTTGTTAAAGCAATAAAAGTCTTTGCTTACATTGGATTTCTTCTGCATATGCTTACATTATTCCTTAGTCAGTGATTTTTTTATGGAACTGAACTAAAGCTTGGTTTGTGAGACTAGGATCCTGAACATGGCTCTCTTGACATAACTCTTTGGTAAAGTTATAATGGTTTGTGCTATAAACCAGCTATTCTCAAACCACAATCAACAGGAATGAAAACGTCCCTCATGAAAAAGTAATTTTGATTGAATTGGCGCTTCTCTCATAAAACCGTAGTTATGCACCAGTGCAAATCCATTACCCTCTGACAAATTTGACCCTAGCTTTTGAACGATTTGAGCTATAAGCTACCCTCTAAATGAAAGGTATGACTCTCTGGAACACACATGTTTGTCTTTATGATGCTCACAAACTTTGTAGGACATGATAACAGGGAATGTGTTAAAACTGCTATTGAAAACAATGATTTGTACTCAATGATAACTTGATAATCTTCTCTAGGTTTTTCATGAACTTCCCAAAACCAGTTTGATGCATTTCAGTAACTACAAACCATAGACCTAAATATTTCACATTTCAATGTAGTTTACTTAACTAAAAAGTACAATTTTGATTTGTTTTTTTTATTTTAAATCCTAGGTTCTGGCCCTACAACAGAGTTATTTCTATCCACTCTGCATGCATATCTTGATGTTGCTTGTTGATTGCTCTTTGGGGTTTTAGGCTGGGTGTATGAATAAGCACTTAATGACAACTAAGTGTTTATTCTATCCATCTATCTATCATATATATGTATAAAGAATTGTTTTTCCAGCAGGACAATGCTCCATGCCACACAGCCAGGTCAATCAAGTTGTGGATGGAGGACCACCAGATCAAGACCCTGTCATGGCCAGCCCAATCTCTAGACCTGAATCCCATTGAAAACCTCTGGAATTTGATTAAGAGGAAGATGGATGGTCACAAGCCATCAAACAAAGCCAAACTACTTGCATTTTTGTGCCAGGAGTGGCATAAAGTCACCCAACAGCAATGTGACAGACTGGTGGAGAGCATGCCAAGACGCATGAAAGCTGTTATTAAAAATCAGGGTTATTCCACCAAATATTGATTTCTGAACTCTTCCTAAGTTAAAACATTAGTATTTTGTTGCTGAAAAATGTATATGAATTTGTTTTCTTTGCATTATTTGAGGTCTAAAAACAATGCATCTTTTTTTGGTTATTTTGACCAGTTGTTATTTTCTACAAATAAATACTCTAAATGACAATATTTTATTTGGAATTTGGGAGTAATGTTGTCAGTAGTTTATAGAATAAAACAAAACTGTTCATTTTACTCAAACACATACCTATTAATAGTAAAACCAGAGAAACTGATAATTTTGCAGTGGTCACATTATTTTTTCCAGAGCTGTATATACGTACTCAACACAGCTATCATTGACTAGCATCAGTGACAGTTCGCCTACTTGCCACAAACGAGATATCATTTGCTTTACGAAATACACAAGACCTTCTTCCTTCACAAGGTCCTAAATATTTGAGATATACAAAAGGTACCAATTGGATAGCTCAATCTGGAAAATATTAAGGTGGTAATGGAGTGAGTTTACAGCACATTATTTACTTTGTTACAGTACATGACCTATTTTGCAACAAAATATATAGTTTGTCATGACAGGATAAATGGATGTATTTTAGAGTATTCCCATACCAGTGCAGGAAATTGTTTTAAAAACGTTAAATAAGGAGAGTGTGTTAATCTCTCCAGTGACCAGAATAGCTATGACGTGTTACTATAGGATTTCCTGATTTTACAGACAGACCACTGTGAAAAAAGTTCTTTGACCTATAGATAAAACATTTGGCTTAAACCAAATAGATAACATTTTCATGATTTCTGTTTCTGAGGGTAGATAACCCCTTTACAAATTAGGGCTGAGTAAGCAGATGAAGTTAAGCAGTGTATTTCAGCTTTCTCACTGGGAATCCCTGGGATTCACCCAGGAAACAAATTAAAATGTGGAACAGGGCATAAAGTCCCGTCTCTATCCATGGCATTAGCATGGATGAGACCAAATGTCTACAGTATTATCAAAAATGTACACATCCAGTCTTATCCATAAAAAAGGCAGACAACCGATGTGAGAGAAGCTGTTATGCCTGTAGGGGAGAATCCTGCAGAATTTGAGTTTGATGTTTCCCTGCTCTCATTTCTTTAGACTGGTAGAGGACTGATGCCAGTCGGCCTGAAGACGAGCAGGAGAGGAGGCAGCTGGGATGGATAATACTGTCAAACGGATTAAACAGACTTTTCTAGGCTTTGTTCAACTTGTACATGACATTAAATTACGCAAGCAACACTGTCCTATGGTATTCACACTTCATGCTGCTTAGAAATAGAAAGTGAGTGTTTCTGAGGCAGGCTTTACTCTAAACAAAACTCAGGACATGGAGTCCCAAATTTTATTGACTCTAGTAGTTAAATCAACCGCAAAGCATTATCCGTTGGATATATCGACAGCAGAGCTAAACTACCTTTCCAACCCCCCCAACCCCCAAACCAGGGGCTAATCCCAGCACACTGAGCAGCTTTTTCTCTGTTTACATACAACGAATGATGGTGGGACAGAGCCAGAGGCTATGGGCCTAGAGGGAAGCAGGGGCCATGATTAGCTCTCTTCATGTACTTGCTAAATTTGAGGCCTGTTCCTTTTAATTACACTAACTGACTGAAACGTGAAGTATGGAACTAGGTTGATTCAGTTAGTCAACAAGTACAAAAAGGTTTATTAGCCTTCTTAGAATGAGACACAAATACAATTTCAACAATATATTTTCTAGGGCTGTCAAAATGAAAGCATTAACACACGCGATTAATAAAAAATTTAACGCCATAAATTTTTTGGTCGTCGTTAACACATTTTTCTTTTTTTCAGCCACAGAACCATAGTTAGTGCTTGACTTGAGCAGGAGCTGTCACTTATCCATTTGCAGTATCAGTGTTGCCAGATGGAGAGGTTTCCCGCTCAATTGGGCTATTTTTATTGATAGTGTACGGGCAAAAATGGGCTTGGTTCAATCTATTTACAAATAGGGTTGTATAGGTTTGGGCATTTTTTTTTCTGGAGACTACGGGTGATTGGGAGGTTTACAGTCAATCAAATCTGGCAACACTGTGCAGTATACGAGTAACTTTATTTCCCACTAGACTAGTGCTGGAGTGCTCCAGAGCGCTTCACAAATACCAATCTAGAGTAGGCTACGCATTCATGTTGTGAATCGTGTTTATTCGCCACTTCTCTGGGAATCCTGCCATTAAATGGAGCGCTTATGCTTTCAAAGACGGCATGCCGTTTATGTGTATACGGGGTGTAACAGCACGTTAGCACTCACACGTTAGAACACAGTCTGCGCTGTTCCAAGTTGGAAAATGGAATATATCCAGGAAGACCAGCCATGCCTCTCTGATCCTTTTCTGAAACTGGTCCCTAGACGCTGTGTGTGCACAAATCCACCTGTTAACCTTGCCTTTAGCATGGTGAATTATTTTATGTTGTTGCTAGCCTAAACTAGAACTTTAATCTTTCTATTTAGATTTACATGGCACACCAATAGATTCTGCCAGTCAATGTGATTATTTGAGGCGAGACATTTAAGAGCCATGACATACCCTGTTCTAATAGACCAACTTGGAAAAAGACAGCTCCTGCACTTATTTAATTGAAAATCAATGTCCATAGTTTACAATAAAACGTAATGTCATTAACATAACAGAAAATTGTGTATTTAGAAAAAAAATTGAACACATTCTAAAATTGAAATTTATCGCAATTAACTACAGACGTTTTTGCAATTAATCGTGATTAATTATTTTAATCGTTTGACAGCACTAATATCTTCACATGTTGAAGACATTTGTTAGACCCCTAACACAATAACCCACAGTGCACCTATCATGATGTTTCATGTTCAAGCAAAGTCAAACTATTTCAGAGACAATTCAACACTTTGGTAGCCTGAGTGGGTTAACATCTTTCACATCTTTTACAGTGACTAATGCCATAGATTATTCAGGCCAATATAATTTATGTCTGATGTGGATTCTTACCCCACCCCTCTTCAAGTCAATTATGTGCACTTAAGGCCTCCTGCTCACTCCACACAAAAAAAGCAGTGCATTTGCAATATCTCCCAGAACACATTGGTATCATCGGCCCTGATCCCGTCCATCTCACCCCAAACAGCCATTTTAAAAAGCCACAGTCTTAAACAAACATTGCTCTCCCTCGTTTTTATAAATTCTTTAAACTCTGAGGTTTCTTTCAATTATTAATGTTTCAAGAGCTTCCAACACCCGCATTGCAGCATTCTCTTTTAAAGATCACTGTCTAAAATAACGTCTTTCCCTTCCAACAAGAGAAAAAAATGCAAATCCGCCTGCAATTATTTTGTTTCCCCACACACGCAAAATGCTGCTTTCTCTTCCATCTTTAACTGCTAAAAAGTCACAGAGAGCAATGTGATATTGACAACCCATTTCCAGGATGAAACAATGCACAGGTTGGGTGAGAATGGTCCTTCCACAACACAGCCGATTAAATGTGCTTTGAAGGCATCAGGAAACACAGGCCACATGAGACACCCAGGAGCTCCATTGTTTTGACATCTTCATAACAGTTCTAGAGATGGCAGCATGAACGAAACGGTTTAAAAGGACACCGTGGCTCCATACAGTGTTTCTAATGATGACGCATAGCAATTAAATTACTGCCCTGTTCCAATTACTGCCCAAACAAGACAGCAAGGCATCACAGAAAAATCAAAAAGGACACAGCTTCAGATTTGCCGCCTGCTTTACATAGAGCATATTATTTTTGAAAAGGTTTGGCCCACTGTAAGGGAAATGTGATATTTCTGGAGAAATTACGGTTTGCTTGCTCAGTGACTGAACAACAGGTTCTTCACCTAGCCAGTTCAGAGTTAGAACAGAATAGAATATAACTAAAAGTTTCTTTGGCATCACGCATTCTGTATTCTCACATTTAAACCATCAGTCCATCATACAGTGGAATCATAACTTCCAGTTAAAACATAGAGGGAATTAACATATTAATGGATTGGCAACCTTTTGGTTGCTCTTTCCTAAGATTAGTGGACACTAGTTTATGTTTTTAAAGTAATATGTCTAATTTAAGTCTGCTGGATGAAATAGATTTCAGGAAGCACTGGATTAAGTATCTCTAACTAACAGCCCTTTTCAATTAATAGTTCCAGAGAAATAAGGTGGTTCTTTGTACATCACTTCTTACCAGTGAAGAAATTCTTGGCCCGGAGGTAGCTGACACTAAGGCGGAGGATAGAGAGTTTGTCCAGGCTGGTGGTGACCTCCTCCGGGAAGGGTAGCAGACTGGCCAGTCTCTCCAGCTCTCCATTCAGACGGTCCCGGTGGCGCTTAGAGGGGTTCGACTTGGCCCCATCTGATGGTGGCTGTTTCACCCTGCAATGGGAAACTATTTTATTAGAGATATTTTTGGGGTACTTTATGGTTAATTTGACAGGGACAATAGTGAAACATAGAGGAGATATTTTTTTTCCTGAAAGTGCATTGGGTCAGATTTCGAACCCATGCTACAGCAGTACATGTACAACAGTGGCAGCAGCTTAGACCACTTGGCCACAACATTGTTATTTTTCACTTGACAACATTACTAATAATGTAAGCATCTTGCATTAAAACAAACACATTAAAACAACCAAAAAAGTAAAATCTATATTTAATGCAAGTGTCTACTAATAATGCACACATATTGCATTAAAACAGACACATTAAACCAAGAAAAAAAGGAAAATCTATATTTAATGCATAGTTATTTACCTCATGAAAATGACACTATGGTTTTGAGTTATCATTTATAGTCCTTTAACAACCCAGTCATACATTAACAAATATTTTTAATTCCCTTATTTCACTGAATTCACTGCTGGCATTGGGTCATAAAATTTTCACACATTCTCCACTGCATTTCAGCAATAAACTAAACTGTTGGATCTTTATTAATGTTAGGCCAATCTACCCTATTAATTGAGTGAATTATATAATGGGCATATTTAAAAATATGTATTTTATTTATACATAATCTATATTGAAAACTGTACTTAATGTAATCAATAATAATAATAATTATTAACAATAAAAGCCGTATTATTATACTATTTAGCAATGTGTTACAACAATTGCATTTTGACACAGGAATGATGCAAGGTGACTGCTCTCAATCGTCAGAAAGTGGATTATGCCCCTCTGACCACGTACCAACATAACCGTTCTTACAGTCAACGAAAGGGCGTGTTAACCTAAAATGGCGCAGAATAGGGCCTATTTGCGGCAATGTGGTTGAATGTAATCCTGAAAGTGGATGTAAAAATGTTTTTCAAAATGCAATGTTTACACTTTTATGCTTTGGTTTCATTTTTAAAACATATGCAATAAATGTAATTGTCAATGTAGCCTAGGCCTAGGAAAACTAAATAACAAATGCAGCAACAATAATAAGTCAAGTGCAAGTATAACTTTTTGTTTTATGGAAAATACTATGAAATATCGAATTATGATCACTTTCGATATGCACTAAATGTGGCGTTGCTGATTTATCATAGCCTTTATATTCTGTACGAAATAAAATGTCGAGTAGAGGCCACACAAATTGACTGTTATATATCTGTCTGGTTGACGCCTTACTGATGCCTTTCTGACACTAACTATATTGCTCACTATAAATAATGCATTTATCCGATCGCAATCGACATTATCCATTTAATTCAGGTGAAATATTCTATTTAAATGTGCATAGATATTACATCAGAGACTGACATCTACTTGAAGCTGTCACGGGACAGACTTACAACTGGGCTAACGGTAGCTGGGAAGGGTGCTGCTTTTGAATATTGGAATTTATGTTTAAAAAGCTAATTAATATATAAATATAATATACTTACGCTCGCTGGACTGGTTTTCTCCTTTTACGTCCAGCATACATGATATGGCTGTATTGCAAGCCCAAGGAATCTCACCCAAAACGATGTACGTACAGTTTCCTTCTAGCTACAAATAGCCAGCAAAAAGTGTTGTAAACAAATCCTTCGGCTCTTCAGATGAAGAATACAAATACATTACCGGCAGACCAGACACGTCTAAACGAAAAGCAATAAATAGTCCTATTTTTAGTTTAGATTTTATCAATACAATTTCTGTAAATGCATGAAGCATGGCAGTGCTGCCCGCTCGGAATTTCCTTCAGGTTCGCTCCATTAAAACGCATAAAAATCAACGTTGGAATACTGTTTAAAATTCACTAAAAAGTAAAATTAGTATTTCCATTTTTTAATGCAATAGGTAGGCTATACTTTCAAGTATTATTCTGGTCTAGCGGAAAGGAGATCTAGATTTTCCGTGCCTGCATGAGCGCTTTGCAAGGCGCAATCCCCTTCCTTGTTAACTTGTACTTTCCTATCCTTTCCTAGGCGAATTGTACAATATTGTACAATTCTAAAAATCGAAAATCACTGTTAGGGTAAGCATTTTGTATTACTAGTCATATCACTAAATGTCTACTATTCTCAATTATCTCGTCGGATTC
Source organism: Esox masquinongy (assembly GCA_016801175.1). NCBI lineage: Eukaryota > Metazoa > Chordata > Actinopteri > Esociformes > Esocidae > Esox > Esox masquinongy. The sequence continues at coordinate 47,535 of JACXGI010003773.1, forward strand.
GGGCACGCGCATCATCCTACTAGGTTTTGGGATACAGATCTCAGCGGGCATGCGCATTTGACATCGATGCAAGAGACGTCTGCTGCGGCAAATAAGAATATCTCCTGGAGACACAGGCGTGCGCGTCAATGTTTGCATGTGCCCGAGCGGCCGTTTCGTCCAATCAGAGTGGAGATGAGAGAGTACCGTTTAATGTTGGAAACTACCGGCCTTTGCACTATTTGGGTCAGAGGTTAGACCTTTAAATACTTACTTCATTCTAATATCAGTTTAGCATAACCTGGCGTGAGGATGTAATACAGTTCAATGTTTTGAATGTCTTAGACTTTTGAGCTAGAATTTACATTTGATAATTAATGATGCAGACCTGCTGGTAAATAACAAAATTCGTAAATTGATTTAGAATCACCAATAATCAGATTCCCTTTTATTTTACAATTGTACTTATACTTGTATTCATTTTCCAGCAACCATTTCTATATGGGCCTGGGCCTAACGAAAAGCTCTATTTCATCTGGAATGCAGCAGAGCCTCTTATAATCTTATAAAACATACAGAGTAAGGCACAAATGAACACAAGTCACACAACAGACAAAGGGAAATGCATTATGCTATATAATAATTCATAGATAATTATAGATAATTTATACAAAGTCATGTGACCAACAAGCCCGTGGGGAGAAAGACCTATATATCCTGTTCTAGAGGATATAGGACATAGGAAGAGACACATATAGGATCATGTAATGTATGCAGGGCACAACCTTTTATTTCTCAGTGCAACACATATGTGGTGGCTTAGGTCTTTCCATAAATCTCATTAAGCCTATATGATTATGTCCATATGTAATTTCTTCATGGCTATTTTACATTACATCCGGTGTAGTGTACCATCATGAAGAAGAATGACATACTATCCTATATAAGATGGAAACAGAAAACAGTAAACCCAAACCAACCTGCAATTCTCAACATTTTAAAATGTAAACTGTTATTGCCACAAACTGTGTATAGCATTCAAAATCATTACTGGTTAAAAACATGGTAACCAACAAACAAAACAACACTGACAGGCCTGATACCCACTCAATAAATATAGGAAGTCAAAACAGTAATATTATGACTGATGACATTATTGCTCTTCCTTGGCTTTCCCTGTATTCATTGAGTTAGGATCAGGTCAGGCAAAAAAATCAGTAAGTTCCTGAATTTTCCTGTATTCGCCAAGCAACCATTTGGGACTAACCCTTTACATTTTAAAATGTTAGTGAGAATTGCCGGATTGTTTGTTTTTTACCTGAAATGCAAAACTGGATAACAGAAATGGATAACAGAAATCCCATGGCCATGATGAGATGTTGTATGTATGACAGACTTCTTTCTCCTCTTCCTTTCCTCACCACCACAGCTGTGAATGTGTTTTCCATGCTCACTCAGGTCCCAGCAGGACCACAAAAAAAAGAAAAGATGTCTCACTTTTTGTTAAAGTGTGCAAACTGCAAAGGGTTTTTGACTGAGTGAATGCACAGCAGAAGGTGTCGACATTTTATTTTTTCAAAGCTGAGATTGGATCATATATGTAAAACTATTACACTGTAATTACATTGTAACTAATACACTGTAACTGTTTTAAAGATTACACTTCCTCTAAACCAAGACGCACAAATAGTCACTGCTTCTATACTGATAGATTTACAAAGTACCTATCTATATATCTAGTCAGTTGGTAAGCGTGCTAAATAAACTTGTCCTTAAAATTATGTTCATTTGGATAATATTTTAGCTCCACAAGGAAATGCAGAGATAAAATAAAATAGTAAACAAACAATTACAAAATGATATTTGACCAAACTCAAACGTAAGCAGAGTAACCATAACAACACAATTTTTTGCAACATTTATAAATAGCTCAAATGTCATGTACTTTCCTAACCAGATCCTGATATGTATATATACATAAAGATAGCTATACTTCTTAGCTCTTGGTCAGAAGTGATAATATATTAATCCAACCTAAACATACATTGACTTTAGTAACCACAGCAACACAAGTGCTTCTTTTAATAAACAAATTCAATTTAAAACACATTTCCTGCCAGATCCACAAACATAACGGGAAGTAGGGGTGCTGTTGCGCTGCAGCTATCCCTGTACTAGCCTCAGCAACACCACCCACCAAACATTGTTTGTCCATCCGCCAGCGAGACGAGCACCAATACTGCCGATGAGTAGGCCTACGCATCGGCCATCTGTCGGATGTGTATTACAGAGGCTGACAGGCAGGCGTCCATATATTTCTTAGCACTTTTATAATAAGCTTTTTGAATAATTCTCATACGTTAATTCATTGTATTATTTTGAATACTCACTCAAACATGATTACGTTTTGTACTTCTAAGGCTTTTAATGCATTTAATAGTTCAAAACTTCTAATAATACAAGTACCAATACTACTGCTTCTACTGATTTTACTGTTCTTAATACGACTATAACTATCACCACTATGACTAGTAGTACTACTATTACTAGTAGTAATTCTACTAGAACTACTGCTTCTTATAACTTCTTAGAACTACTGCTTCTTATAACCACTACTGCGCCCACTTATAACTTTAAACTCTGAATAATTTGAATACTTGTATGATTTCTAATATTTGTAATACTTCAAAGATGTTTTATGCTTCTAAAACTCAATACTCTTATATTACTACAACGAATACTATGGTTTCTAATAATGTGCCCACTTTTACTGCGCCCACTTTTACTGATCTTAAAACTGTTACTACCACACTACTACAACTAATTCTGCTATTATTACTGCTCCTATTAATACTAGTGCTCCTACACTACTGCAGTTCCTACTGCTACTACTGTTACTACAACTACATTGTAATACTTTAACAAATCAAAAAATCTAATGCTTAATATTATTTATATTTCTAAATCTCTAAGCACTGTAATATTTCTATGACATGTAAAACTTACAATACTTCTAAAACTTTAAATAAACTTTTAAAAATTCTAATAATCAAATATAATGCTATTACAAATTACTGCTCCTGCCACTACTGCTACTACTACAACAGCTACTAATTGTACCACTACTACTGCTCCCACTAACACTACTACTGCTCCTACTGCTTCAACTTTAATGCTTTGAATACTTTTAATAATTTTCAAACTAATAGATTTAATTCTTTGAAGAATTTATACACTTTTAATACTACTTCTAACTTGAAAAACATAATACCTTTAACACTTCTAAAACTCTAATACTTTTAATTTCTCTCAGACTTGTAACACTTCAAAAGCTTTTAATACTTATATCTAAAACTAAAATATTTTGAATTCGTCTTTGACAACTGACAATTCTCTAAATTCCAACTTTTGTAAATTTTAACACCAATAATGCTTAAAAGAAATGCCAGCTCCACAATTTTCCTTGGAAAACTACCATCTAGCCTTTTTGTTCTTGTGCAGTTTCTAAAGCTATCAAATGCCACTCTAAAGAAAATGGAAAAAGAGAAAACTCCTTTCAAAGGCTTGGCAGACAAAAAAATATCTTTCGTGCAAGACTGCATTTCTATTTTCTTTGCCTTATGCCTTGCCTTTATTTCACCACTGTAGGTTTCAATTTTCCTTAAATGATCTCCTTTTCTCTGCATGAAATAAATATAACTTAGAAAATCAGACATGGGATATGTATTTTCATAACATGTACCTGTATGAACACAGCAGCATGTGTATCCAAGTACTATGCATGTTTTTTAGTAACATACAACCATGATAGGTTATGATTGACATCACTGCGTGTCAACCTATGGTTGGAAGGGTATTGAAACCTCATAAACTCCATCTGTCTCCGTCTCTCTGGTCTCTGCCATAGCAGAGCAGCCCTTATCCCTTCATTAAAAAACCCATGCAAAGACTAAGCACTTATTGATATTGATTCGGGTCGAGAGGTGATGATGATGACAATATCCAGAAGTGTATTAATGGTGTAGAGATTCATAAGGCTGAGTTCATTATACAGGCTTGTCATTGAACTGTTTACATAAACCACTTAGGTGATATTGTTATCAAAAGCAAAGAGGTGTGCCCTCCAGTGGCCAAAATAAGTATTCACATAAAACAATGACAAAAGTACAACAGTAGTAAGTTATTCAAAATATATTTATTTATATGAAAATGTATTTGATAATTGAGATTTTTGTTAAACAACTACGGTGGTAATTATCAATACATTGCATACACTATATTTAGCTGAGTAGAAGTGAACTAAATGAAATTAAATATTTATGTAGAAACAAATATTTATGAAGCGAATACATGTCTGACAGATGTTGTAAGGCCACAAGACAATAACAAATGATAAAATAGACAAAGATACAACAAAATAAATGCAAAAACTTAAATATTTATAATATATTGATAAACTCTGAAACAGTCTGATGTTAAAGTCAGCCCTGTTCGAGGGTAAGTTTAAAGAATAGATGGCTATATGGCAAGGAGTATATACTGTACTCCTTTCCCTTTCTTTTCTATCAACATTGATACAAGAAATGTTATCAGCATTTCATTATCAACAAGGTAGGCACTTTTGAAAGCTTGACACCCATTAGATTATATTTCAGCTGGATGAAGGAAAACACAGGAGAAAATTGATAAATACAATTCAAAAGCAAAGCAAAATGTGAATACACCCAATACTTTTCATAAGCTCCCTTTACTATGTGTAATGTCCACAGCCTTTTTGAACTGAGAGTGAGTACAGTTTGGCAGCAGAGGCACGTGGCCATGTTGATTCCACCTTAGAGCCCTATGAGGGAGGCAAGACAGGAGTCAAAGGAATGACAGAAGACTGTAGTGTCAGGGATGCTTTGCAATGAGTGGACTTGTTACTGCCATCAATAAACTGCCATCGAACTCAATACAAAGTTCAATTTGTTAAGTATGCCAAGTCATCATTGCAAAGTTCTACTTCCAGTCCCATGTCTAAAGTAATAGGATTAAAAATGCTAATTATAAGAGGAATTCTAGGTCTCCTATAGATGCAGTCTTAAGAGCCAGATTCTTCCACAGTAAAAACACCACAAGTTAGTGAATGGCTCAGTGAAGTTCAGATAACAGCAAATTAAATGTTTACAAAAACAAAAGCAAAGAAAAAAGGGATTGAATACAATTGATATAACATTATCAATTATATCAGATTATTGTCAAATTGTAATGACTTTTGGATACCAACAGCATTACAAGGGGTATAATCTGAAAATGCATGCCTTGCATGGCAAATCATACTGTACATGTTTGGGTAGGCATGGTTCTAGCCTATTCTGCAACCAATGCAGACATTTCAATGAAATACATCACCTTTTCCTCAGAAAGTATATTTATACACTGCTTCATTCATTCTTGAGAACAAGCTAAGACTCAAACATAACAATACAAAAAGCATGCGCAAAAAAAACAGCATAGACAGTAATGTTTACCAGTCGTAAACACAGGTGTATTTACATAGTCTTACATAAGATCTTAATACAAGAATATAGATGAAATTTCTGTATTTACATTCCATACATAAATTGAGCATTTTATTACTATTTTCAATCTATGTTTACAATATCTGTTGTTTTCCCACAAGAGAAAACCTGAATGGTGTTATTTCACTAAGCGCACAAAAACCTAAATCACAAAATCAATAAATGCATGCGGCCTGCTTCATTACTTTGGGAATTGGTTATGACCACAAAAAGCCATGTATTGCTTCCGTAATAACACAAGACAAATGCTCCCGTGAGAATTCATACTTCATTGTTATCACTGAAGGCAACAAAACAGATAGATGAGAGATACTGCTTCCACAGTAACTAAAACAAAGACATCAACAACGAAAAAAGAAAAGGCACAGCATTAATACAAAGAAAACCATTTAAAGTTGCCACTTTTTGTTCCGTTAATGTCAGAAGTGACGCGGGTAATTAAAGTCCTTGCATTACCTGCAAACCCGCATATGAGACGATGGAGGGTGTGGTCGACCACCCATGCTGATGAAAATTTGCTTCTCTTCATGACCCTCACGAAGGCATCTTGCAGGGCAAAGTGTTGCCTATGAAAGCATGCAGATGGGTTGGTGGATTCCTCCACCCTCCGTCTGCCATTTTGACCTTGCAATGCAACGCACCGCATGTTTAGAAGTTGCAATAGTTGGTCTGGTTGCGCTCCGTAAAGCACATGGCTCCGTTGACAAGGGGTGGGAAGGAGAATGGTCCATTGGTGTCTACGATGCTTGAGATCTGTTTTGGGAAAAAGAGACAGCATCAGATCCCTGTCTTGTTTCATGAAGTAACAATTACTGACTACTGACATGATTAATTACAGTAGGGCCCTGAGTTTTCCTAACCCTGTGACTTGATCAAATATCCTAGGTTAATCGTGGTGAAGAAAAGGAGAGAGGGGCGCAGTTAGTGCACCTGTGTCTGTCCGACTCCATTGCATCCAGCCAGGTACTGCTGCATGGCCTCAAGGCCCTCGGGGGTGGTGATGTTGGCCTCCAGCGGACCAGACGGGGGGCTCACGCCGGGGTTGTCCTGCATGACGGCTGACGTCCCTACCACCGGCTCGCTGGGGCCCCACTGGAAGTAGCAGGATCCCTTGGGAGGACTCCGGTCCTGGGGGTCCGCTATTCTCCTCTGGCACACAGACAACGGGTAGGCCAGCCTGGCGCCGTCCACTTGGCTGTTCCCGTTGGGGAGGGGTGGCGGGAGGTTCTCAAACATGCAGCTGCTGGAGGGAGTAAGATGGCCATTGGCCAATCCCCCCTGCTGGGGCTGACGGTGCCGTCCGTTGCTGCTGAGTGACCAAAGGCCTGTGAGAGGGACTCTTTGGGTCTCCGTCGCTTGACTCAGACAGTCTGGGATGAATGTGTGTCCATTCTGCATTAGCTCGTTCCGCGTTGTGCTGGTGGGGGGTGGCAGCTGCTGTTGCTGCTCGTTCAGGGGCCACTGCTGCTCTCTCTGGAGTTTCAGTGACTGAAACGATGCAGTGTTTCCCTGCAGGCAAACCTTTCGCGGGTGATTGGATGGATTGAGATGGACGGATTCATTCTGAGCCGTGACATATCCGTTACCGGGAACCATGGACACCCAAGCATCGACCAGACTGGGTGTGACATGGCTGGACTGTGGAATGGAGAACTGCTGTGGTCCATTCGGTGACATTGTAGCTGGTAAGCCGTTGTGAGGGAAATGCTGAGGAGATGAATGGTTTGAGTGGACCTGGCCAGTCTCACCCTGAGGGTTTTCCATGTGTTTGTTTGGTGCCTGAGCACAGGATCCAGCTCTGTGGTTGCCAAAAGACCCGTTCTGGCCTGAGCTTTCTGGGATACGGAGCTCAGGGAGCACCAGGGACGGGGTGAAGATGTCATTGAGCTGTAGTCGCTGCAGGTGGGGGATGTTCACGTCCGTTTCCAGGATTTGGGGGCGGAAGTGGGAGAGCCTCTGGGAGCCGTTCAACAATTGGTGTGCCCCTGGCTGTTTCTGTCCTGCCGAAACAACCGGGCCATTGTCTGCTACCTGACAGTGGCTGAGACCATTTAGACAATTCACTGGCGAGCCATTATCGACAAAGCTCTGATTTACAAGCAACCCAGGCTTGCACGGTCCAACCTCTGTAGCGTTAAGCGGTTCTGTGAATGTTCCCGCACCGCTGTTGTTGTTAACCTGCACCCCTGTGAACAGGTTAGAGTTAGAGTTGTTGTTGACCATGGTGGAGCAGTTGAGCTGGTTACAGATGCCCTCGCTGCTTTCTTTGAACAACTCGTCCTCCACGTAAGAGAAAATATCATTGGTCATGATGTCATCCAGCCCTGGGGAGACGTCCCCATTCACGGTCATGTTGGCGTCCTGGCTCAGCCTGAGGAGGGCGCTCTCCCACTCCGTCAGCTCTGCCGTGTCCACGTCCAGCTCCTGCAGTGCCACACACAGTTCCCCGTCGCGCTCCATCTTCTCCAGGGCATCAATTATGGCCACCACTGCCCCCTCTTGCTTCCCCAACCTTGGGTCGCCGCCATTATTGTCCCTGATGGGCCCCCGGGGCTCCGCGCTACTCTGCCAGGAGTTGCAGGCCACGTTGGTCAGTGCTCGGCTGTCCATGAACGCCCGGTCTATTGGAAGTTGAGGCTCCTGGGGCTGGATGTAGATGGACTCATCCTGCTTCAGCAAGGAGCCCAGCAGAGACTGGGGGTCCAGAGATTCCACTTTGCGGATTTTCGGGGGATTTGTTTGGAACTCGGTGGCGTCCAGGGTGGGGCCCGTCTCATACAGCAGGGCCTCCCCGGTGGCAAAGGTGAAGGGCAGCTGCATTCTCCTCTGGCGTAGATGCTCCTCCCCCTCGGAATTACTGGAGAGGCGGACAGTCGTTTCATTAATAAACAATGGTTTATTTTGAGACGCAGCGAAATTATGATGCAGACAGTATGAAGACTCAGTAACTCACAGTAAAGCTCTTTGGCGTGCAATGATGAAGTCTGGCCTTCCTCCTTTGTAGACAAGCCGTGCGTTGGCCTGAACCCAGACCCAGCACCCAGTCTTCTGAAGCAGTCGGAATGTGGTCAGACCACTCTCTCCTGTCTTAATCACTGAAAGAAGAGCATTGACATAATTACACAAGAACACAAAATGGTGTTATCATAAACGATGAAGAGAATATAGACTTACTTCTGACATGGTTATCGGCACAGTACATCATATCAGCTGCATGAATGAACTGATAACCAGAGCCTCGCATACACAACTCAATCTCAGAGTATCCCAGGACCACCTTCCCTCTGTAGAGACGTGATAAGATAGCACACACGCATTAGCACTGGTGAAAATTACAGCACATAACACAACATTCATCTGTGAGGTCCTTTCTCTAAAAATGTTGGATATACTGTGGTGTTGAATATATAGCACATACAGTAAACGGTTTACACTAATATACCCACAATTTGCAACCCTACCAGTCAGTTTCAGGGTGTTGAAGTGTATGTTTAGCTTACAACAGAACATCTGTTCTTCCGTACACAGGAAGTCACGTTCAGTCAAAGCACGTCAGTAATCAGCCAATGGGCTTACAGTACTGTGATGTGTATTCTGGGTTGCAATATCTATAAAGGAGAGGTACGACCGGAAGTTTCTTTGAGACTGAGTGAGATGACATCGAGTCTGTAACATCATGAACAATGGACTATCAAATGCTGCAATTAATAATTTAATTACTCTCTCCCTTGACGACCGGGTACGCAATCATTATTTCAACCACTATATGAAACGGCTGATTCCTAACAAGGGCTTTGGAGTTACCTGGCATCGACGCCCGTAGGGGTGAAGTCAAGTTTATGTTTAGTCTGGAAGATGATTGTCTTGGTCCTGATCTCCAAAATGGACGGGGTCTGGACAGGGGTGGCAATAGTGAACAGGGCCAGCTTAGGCTGGCTGCGGGTACCATCTTCGGCCAGCATGCTCTGGCCATGGAGGAACTTTAGACGACCCTGGAAGTTCAGGGCCTGGATATGATGACAACAAAGGGTCAGACTCCTAGTGATCGCATAAAAACATCCACCACTGATTTATAAGATCGTATTCATCAACTGTGATGGCGTGTGTCCTCTTGACAATACAGTATATGGGGTACTTTTTGGTAACAATAAAAAGTGGGTGTTTCCCGAAAGATGAGTGACTCACCAGGAAGCCAGAGGAGTTGTCCAGGAGGCAGCGGAAGCGACACACAAAATTCCTTTCCAGGAAAGACGAGTTCTCTGGGGGAAGCTGCTCAGGTTTGTAGGTTACAATGTTCCTGGTGATGTCACTGCTGCTTGCCATGCCTGAGTACAAAAATGGTATCTTAAAAAGAAAGCTTATCAACAACATGGGACAAACCTTAAAATATTCAGTTTTATTTTAGTCATATAGCAGATGCTCTTATCCAGAGTGAATTACAGTTAGTGCATTCATCTTGAATGTTGGTAAGTTGGGAGTTGGGAAACCACATTTCACTTGTATAGTAAGTACATTTTTAGCAAAGTCAGTGCTAGTAATGAAAAGACACATTTATGTATTTAAAACATGAAATGTTGAGGGGGTGTCAGACTGAGATGTCTTATTTAAGACTCTTTGAAGTTGGGCAGATGGGTGCTACTAAGAGCATCTGCTGGATAAGAGCGTTGCTAAAGGACTTATATGTAACTGTGCAAACCTAGCTAGAACACGTTCCCATTGATATCAAACCATGACTTAAGTATCCACTGAAAAAACTATCCAAACTGCCAACAACCCGTTCCCTCCACATCACTCACCGTCTCCTCCTTGCTCTGGGTCAAAGGGTTGAGGGTTGAGGGCAAAGTGAAGCTGTCGTCTGAACATGGCTCTGTCGTCCGTGTGGATCAGCTCAAACACACTCTGGTGGACCACGTCTGACTGCAGACAAACACAAAAAGGTAAAATACCAACGACTATGACTCTGTTAAGGTTACAGCTAGTTTATGGTGGGGCTGTAGCCTCCATGATTAAGGTATACATTAATCCTAATGGTGTCTATAGCCCACACACAGGGCCCCTAATGACACTAATAATTTACTTTAAGTGTTGTCTGGCCTCTCCAGGAACAGAAACAACCTTTTTCTCCATCTAGGAAAAAGTGACCATTCTGCCCATGGAAAAACTATAGCAGCAATGTACAGTAATAGAGTTCAGCATATGATGTCTGTTATTAAGCAAGCAATCCCTGAAGCCACAGCACTACCATGGGCCATGGACACGGTGTGTTCCTGGTTTCATCAGATTCACTTGTTATTTGGAAGTCCAGGACTCCTTTTAGAACCAAAATAATGATGTGGTTTGTGGTCAAAGCCATAGTGGACTCTTGGAAGTTGAAACCATCAGGGTAAAATCCCATCATTTTCATATAAAACATCAGTCACATGGCATTGATAGATTTTTCCATGGTCAAACTTATTTAACTGAAGCAATGCATTCTCCTGTAAATCCATTTGAAAGACTTTGCGCAAACTGTAACCCTAATTATAATCTAAATTCTATAACAATTGTTTGTCTTCTAAATTTGTGGCAGGAGATGGTTCTGTATGTGTTAGTGGTACTTTACAGATGTATAAGAGTAGACCCCAAAGCTCAGTATGGAGTGTAAGTAACTTTTGTAAGTTACACTTAGTGTAAGTAACTAAGTATCCTCAATGTGATCTCTCTTGTCTGTAAGAGTGTGTTACTATCATGTTTACATAAGGAATTCTGAAACTATAATTACAAAGAGAAATGCAAAGTGCAACTGTAAAAGATGTGTCCTTCAACACCTGAGTATTTTGGGTAGTTAACAAGTGGATGATTTTAATATGTACTTTCTTTGATGACAAATGAAAAACTGAATTGTTACCAAGTAATGCACTGATCGCCGTAGCTCTCCAGCAAAGATGGTGCTTTGCCTTGCTCCCACTAATTAACAACAGATGTTGCCCTTGGCTCTCTGTCTCTTAGAAGTATAATTCTCAAAGGGATTCAAATATCCATAGCAGAGATTCAACCAAAGCCCATGCTATTCCCTAGTTCCTAAATGCACTGCTATGCCATTCCCCAGCAATCTGTTTCCTCCATTTAAATGTAATTCCTTTGGAATATCAATATCAATATACATCTTTACCCCACACAATCATTCTCTCCCATGTTCCAGCAAGGTTTTCATTAAAACAGAAAAGTGGCGAGGTTAGCAGCTATGTGGATTAGGGTTTACCAGTGTGATGTTTCACTTCAGTGATGTTACGGTTGGAGTTCTTACCTGATGGAAGCCCAGGTAGTCTTGGACAGTTGGTGAGGCATAGAACACATGTCCCTCAGCGGTGACCACCAGCACGAAGCCATTCAGTGCCTGCACAACCAGATACAGTGTTAATACAGTAACCACACACACACACACACACACACACACACACACACACACACACACACACACACAC